>SNQJ01S0112953.1:0-28493 GCA_010110895.2 Picea sitchensis
AGCAATAATGGAGGTGCTATCTCCAAATTGTAGGACTGATCCTTGGAGATGTTACATCTTATCTCCAAATATACTCATTTTTTCTCTTTATCATAAAGAAACAACATTTTAAGCTATCAATCTTTTAGAGCAGATATTCCCACAGTATACTTCCTTATCTGTACATTGGAATCCTTTAGAGTGAATGGAATTTCACTACATCATTCACTACATCAGCTACTCTCATACCCAATTCAATTGAGCACCCTTATTAACATGAGTGTATTTCCTATAGTGGACTCCTAAACTTCATGGTTGCACCTAGATTCATATCCTAACATTCTTCGGTCTTGGCCTTTGATCATCTTGTGTGATATTCTTGGCATAACATTATGTCCTCAAGTTCTTCAGCTCCTTCTTGATACCAGGTCAAAACTCTCATATTCCATAAAACCATCATTTTTCTGCAATATTTCTTCAACTATAATCTTGAAATTTCTATGACAGTTACTGCCTTGGGAACTACCTACACTGTCCTTCAGTTCCATTCTTCATCTAGGCAAGTAAATGCCTTATTATCATAGTCTAGTATAGCATGGTGTTGGTCCAACCAATCCATACCAATTAGAAAGTCATAAGAACCTAAAGGTAGGATTTTCAAGTCTGCCTTTGTGATTAGTCCATTCATGTCCATCGGACATGCCTTAACCATCTCATTAATTTTTCTTTTATCTATTGTAGTCAGTTTAACCAAATAAGATTTTCCATGCTTGTTTCTTGGCAATTACAATCTTTCCACCATCTTGGGATCTATATAACTTTGAATAGACCTTGAATCAATTAAAAATAGCAATGGTTTGTTTTTTGAGATTACCTTCCACTTCAATCATATGTGATTGAAACTCAACTTTCTTGTTGTCCAGAGCTGCATAGATCCTAGGTAAACTTATACCCATGTCCTCCACTGTCTCAATCATTTTGGGTTCCATAATACATCATAATTGTTTCTTTTGATTTTCCTGAAAATTTCATGCCTAGATAAATTTTATGAATGAGTAGTTATATTCTATTGTTCAAGACCTTTCCAACACTTGCTTCCTTTCTCAATTTTGAGTCTTGAGCAGAAAGTTATGGGTATTTGAAAATTTTATTTTCTATGATGTAATCCCTGTACATTTTTTTTTCTTCTTTAGAGTCGAATAGCTCTTGGACCCATGTTGAATACTCTTTTTAGGTTTAAAGGATTCTGTAATTTCCCTTATTTCTAGGTCCATACATTTCAAAAATCTATGGGCTCCTTCTCTAAGTTGTTTTCTGTCTTTTAATTTTCAAAATTCAGGTACTAGCCCCTTTTTATTTCGGCCAAAATATCATGTGACCACGGCTATGACCAAGCATTTAGTTGAAAGGCACTTATCTAGAGATTTGAGACTTTGGGGCTTCAAAACTTTGAGATTCGGAGGTTTCACCTTCATAACAGTTCATCCCCCCCCCCCCAGAGAATGTCGAATTAGATAACTTCTGAACAGATTCTTCTTCAGAGCTTTAGGGCTCCAATACTTCAGAACTTTGGGCTTCAAGAGATCTGCTAACTTAAAACCTTATTTCTCCCAAATTCCAAACTAGGGAACTCCCAAAGAGGCTCTCTAGATATTCATACTTTGAATGTCTTTACAACTTCGCACCTGAAAACTCTTGAATGATGAATTTATGAACTGTCAGGGTCTTCTTAGTACTGCACATCAGGGGTGCTACGTGTCAAAATATGGAGATGACACATAGCCCAATCGACGAGTGACACTTGTCGAGTTCCAATTGGCACATAAAGTCTATAAAAGGCACAAATCAAGTTGACATGTAGAATGCATAAGTGGGTCCACTTCATCCTAGGTGACAATGGACATCATCATGCCACGTCAATCTGGCACTCTGGGACTTCGATACTACGAGATTCAAAGGATATTACTACACAACTCTTCAATTCTTTCGAATTTTAAACCAAAAAACCCCCGATGTTTTCAAGAATCAACAGTCCATGCTCTTGGCTGAGATCAATGGTTGATAGGAGCTCCGAGACTCCAGGCTTTGGAGGATTTCACAACACAAAACAACATTTCTCTCGAACATTGAAGTGGATGACTCCCTGAATCACCGCTCTATGGATCTTTAATACTTTGGCACTCCAGAGATTTAGGATTTGGAATACTTCACACTATAACACTTCAAAACACCCAAATGCTGGATTTCTAAACATATGCTAACTTCAACTTCGGGGCGACAAAGCTTCATAACTTTGGGCTTCGAAGGTTTCTTCTGCAACTTTCATCAGAACTCTCGAATAAGAATTCTCTCGATATTTAATACTTCAGTGCTCCGAAGCTTCAGGCTTCTAATATTTTTGTTGTTAAACACCATGCACCCCTCGAACTATCGAACACTGAATCGGTGAACTCCCAAACAGGAGATCTCCGGAGCTTCGATGCTTCAGGCTTCAGGAGACTTCTCCACTATACACCACAAATCTCATGAACATCTAATTCCTGAATACTTGCTAATATTCAGACACATTTCCCCTAACATGAATGCTCCAAGCTGGTTCTGGACTTCGGGGAAAACTCCACTACGTGCAACCACAACCAGATTTCCCTGAACGTCAGACTGCTAAACCACTTAGGGGATCCAATGGTCTAACTTCTCCCAAATGATATACAGTGGACATTCACTTCGGGACTTCGGATCTTCGATTTTTTTGCCTCCTTTTGTCAAAATCTTAAAAATTGTCGAAGAAACGAACTCTCAAGGGATTGAAGGGTTAACCGCCGCATTCCCTTCCCAGCTCTGACAACTGTGGAGGATTTTAATATTTCCCAAATAGATATTATGGTCATTGCAGTTTCTCGAAACACTACACCTCATAAGATTTCAAACACAACTAAGTTCTTCTCGTGATTCCCTCTTGGCACTCATGGACACTTTGAAACTTGAATTTTGTCCATTTCGACAAAATTCACTCTGAAACGTTTGCTTGAATTTCCACTTACACGTCCCAATCCATGATTAGTGTTGAAAACCAGAACTCTGATACCATATTGTAACATCCCCATCCTTAGGTCAATATTAATTCCCACTATATATATTTATATAAATCTAAACAGACAAATATATTCTAAAACTACACAGAATCATGCAGAAACAACAGTAAAAAGTATACATGTAGCATACACGGGAAAAGCCCATAAATATAGAAGCATGTACAAATACAAAACACATAATTCACACACAATTGATACTTATCTCTTAATATATGGCCACCAATGTGTGCATACCTTCCACAATCCTCCCAGCCTTTGACCACACTGCTCAGAACTCTCAACAGTGGTTCACCCCCGAACTGGGAATAAACTCCACCCAGGTAAAGGGGATTCTAACCAGGTTGAACCTACACAGACAACATGAAGGATTTCATCCTAGGTTCCTACTCAAACTATCATCCCATAGTATCTCATTCCCCACATGCCTTCCCCACCCCAGGAAGTGTGCCCCTTCTCTCCTCAATTGTCCTTTTGTTGCCTCACTTCCCTTCCATGGCTTCAACAACAGGCTAGACATGAAATATTAGAGCACTGTAGCTGCAGTTGGGCTCCCTCGGGAATTCAATTCCTAGTAATTCTCTCACCTAGAGAGAGGTTTTCGTAGGCTTGACAACCTACCTCTTCAATCCCATGGTCCTGACAACCTACTTCTTCAATCCATCTCTAAAGTTAACCAGGTATAGGTGATAGCACAGATGTTGGAAGTAACAACGTTCAGGCGAGGGGCATTGTTCATAACTAGAAGGTTACGGGTGATGGAAACAACCATGATCTAGACAAGGAATGGAGATGGCAGCAACAAAAAATATTTAGGGAACAATACTGGCTCGGATGTAGTACGGGTAAGCTACCTATGACAGGGAGGTAGTGTGTAAAGCTTCTGTATTGTAGAGGTCGAACACTAGTGTGACTGGAAAGAATCGTGAATTATCTTGTGACTGGGGAGAATGGTGAATGCTAGGGTGCAAGGGAAGAATGAATGGGTGAGTCTGAAATGGACTAATTTCCCCACATTTATTTGCATGCTCCCTTGATGACACATGGCCCTACAGGAGCTTGTTTCTCTCCACTTGTATTTCATTTCTCTTTCTCATAATAACTTAGGATATCATAAGATTATACATGCCTTGGTCTCTAGGAATAGTATTACAATATTCCCTTAGATATAATCCCTCTATATTAGCCCCTTTCCTAGGCTCTTACCCCCCCTTTCCCTTCCTAGTAGAGTTTAGTCCCCCATACTCTTTTATCATGGTCAGTCTACACCTAGCTATGTATTTCATTAATGATATGAGTGTTTAAATATACAAAAATAGGCTCAATGGTCTTTAGCATCTAGGATTTTCAGCCTAATAATAACATAATCCTTATGGCCTATAACAATCTGGCTCACCATCCTATAAAACATATTCACATTCACATTACAACTAGGGCTTGGTCTTGGGGTATTACAGTTTTCATAAAATAAAATATTGATTGAAGTATACAACGATATGATGTACCTACCTATGGATCCCTTTAGAAAATCTTGCTCTGTTGTGGTGTAGGACTTAGTGGTATGTACTACAAATTCAGTGATAAACCCTGCAACAATATTATCTAACCATAAATCTACCGTGTGCGTGAATTTTTTATTAACTTGTTGTAACTGTACGATCTCCACATGATTCCACTCCATCTTTCTGATCTGATTTGTAGGGTGTTTTTTCTTTAACCTGAATAACCAGTCCTACAACAATTGCAGGAAATCATAGAAAAAGACTTCATGCAAATCGCTAAACATGTATTATCGATATATTTTCACTGTGTTAACTTAGGGTTTATGTTGTCCTTCTGCGCAAACTCAAGTTCATTTTTTTTCAACCATCTTTCAATCTCTGACTTCCTTGCATTCCATGGCTGAAACATTCCCTTCTATACTATTATCCTTCATGTTTCTCTTCCATAGAGCTCGTTCACTCAATCCTATGCAGTTCCAGTTGGAAACAAAACCATTTGTTGTCTTAATTCTTATTTAGTTGACCCAAGTTCTAATCTCAAACAGGTTTCCAACAAAACCCTCAAAACTATCCACCCTCCTAGTAAACCGGAAGGCAACGTTGCACATAGGGTGCACAACACAATCTCACCTGAGATGGATTTTATGGGGGACTACAATACTTAGGTGTTTGCAGTCTAGGATTGAGTGGGGATTGTGGTTGGGTTCTTTCTCCCTTATACATTATCCTTGTTAATCATTCATCTACTTCTACAATTCATTCATATTTAAACCTATGCTTTCATATTGATATAACTATTTTAACCATTCATTATTGAGCTAATGATCAATAGAAAAGTAAAGCATTCAACAAGAATAACATAGAATACAAGGTTTATCGTGGTTCACCCCCTCTTGGGGCTACGTCCATAAAGAGCTGGCATCTCTTCTCTTTTATTCATTCAACTGCAAAATCGTGTGTTGCGCACATTACATCTTTAGTAATACAATCAAAATGAGGGTAATTACCCTCTGTGAGGATGAATGAATCACACCAAGCTCCTCATCCTGTGACCTAACCCTCAAGGACTAATTTATTCATCTCTACTATAAGAATCATAACAAACTTTCTTACAATTATCGACTGAACTTTTAAACATATTGAACATTCTTCCTATACCTCATAGGTCCTTATTTATACTCCTTTATAGGATTATAGTTGTTATAATATTTTTCAAAAACATTAACCCTATCATGGTTAGGCATGTTGCCTACGTGCCACGTTGATTTCCTCCTACATGTTGATTTTCCTTCTTTTACCGTGTGTTGCTTTCCTGCCACATGTTGCACGTGCTCCAAAAATATGAATTTTTGTCCAAAAATGGGCTTGTTCCTAAAACAGATCTTTCTCCCAAAAATAGGTCTGTACCTAAAATAGACTTTCTTCCCAAACCAGGCCTATGCCCAACAAACAACATGTCAAGGATGAATCTGTCACTTTTGGGCTAGGACACACTTGGGAAGCTTTTGTTGATGCCCTTAAGGAAAAATATTACCCTATTGGAAACTATGACGACTAATACATGAGATGGACCACACTGTGTCAAGAAAGGGGCCAAACAGTGTCAGAGTTCAAAAATACCTTCAATACCTTGCGCGCCAATATGGGTATCAAATACTCTGAGCACCATTTGGTTCTAAAATACCATGAGGCTCTACACAGGTACATCCAAACCAACATTTAGTTTCTGGACATCTCCTCATTGGGAGTCGCTTATTGATATGTTGTCAAAATAGAGAAAAAATTTAAGCAGTAGAACAAGTGGGGGTTCGGGTCTATGGATCTGCAATAGCTGAAGTATGGTAAGGGTGTCCCTAACTCCTAGGGAAAAGGATAGAGAAAGGATGACTATTCCTAGAACAACCAGTGCAAGCCACCAAAAAATAAGGCTAATGGGAAGTCAAAGAAGGACACTGGAAAGTGGTGCGAGTTCCACAAAATCACTTGGCACAATATTGATGAATGTCGTTCCAGAAAGTCATTGTTGGTTGAGAATAAATCCTCAAGGTCAAATGTTGACCCAGACTCTGATTAAAAAACCAGAAAAGGGAAAATAAATCATTAATGCAAAACCCAGTGTCACCATTGCTACCACAAAATTCCAGTCAGTGGAACCATAGGAGATTGAATAAGGGGAGAATCTCTTACACTCACATATGTGGGTGAAGGGGGCCCCACTCCATTTCACTGTTGATAGTTGTATCTAGAAGAACATAATCTCAACATAGGTCTTCAAGAGGTTGAACTTGACAACGACGCCACATCCTCAGCCATACACCATTAGTTGACTCAGCCAGGGACAGGACATACGTGTCATCCAACGATGTTGCCTGCACTACAACATAAAACCCTTAAAAGAAGAGGCATTGTGTGATGTTTGACCCCTTTAAGTTTGTGATTTTTTTTTAGGACAACCATTTATGTGGAATTTTCATCTTGTTTATGAATCTAGGCCTTGCAGTGTCATTATTACTTTGGGAGATCAACTCTACAAGTTACCGGAGGCAGTCCCAACTACTATGGTCTCTTTGATGTCCACAAATTAGTGCAGAAAGGTGGTCTATTAGACCAAGATATTTGTAATCTTTATGGTTTGGTAGGAAGGTGAACAGAAGGTCACTGCAACCACCAAAACCTCTGCACGGGGTCTCTCTACACATCAACAATAGGTGGATAAGATAGTATAAGATCACAAAGACATATGTGCCTCACCTACTAGGGTGCATGTGTACTATCAGGTAAAGAAATAAATTGATTTGAAGCCTAGTGCTCCTCTTCCTAAAAAACTTGTGTACATGTGTTCTATTATGAAGAATGAAGAAATCAAATGCCAGATCCAAGAGAAAAATCTGAAGGGCCACATCATACCAATTTCCTTACCTTGCAAGAGCCCAATTGTTCTAGTATAGAAGAAGGATGGAATATGGTGAATTTGTATTGATTACAGAGCCTTGAACAATATCACAGTCAAGAACCGGTACTAAATCCCCCAAATTGATGATCTTCTCGGTCAGCTCAAGGGAGCCAAGTTTTTCAATAAGATTGATCTGAAGTCGGGCTACCACCAGGTGTCGATTGAGAAAAATGATGTATGGAAGACAACATTCAAGTCTAAATAAGGTCTCTTTGAGTGGTTGGTCATTCCTTTCGACTTGAATAATTCCCCGACCACATTATGCATATGATGGATGACATATTATGACCATTCACAAACTCCTCTATGGTTTTATATATGTACGACATCCTCATCTTCAACAACATTTCGAAGGAACATTTGAAGCATATTCAACAGGTCTTGGGCGCCCTGCAACAACACAAGTTATATTCCAATTTGGAGAAGTGTTCCATTGGCATTGATCCAAGAAGATATCAATGGCCACCCACCTTGTCCAACTAGATCAAAACAGGGTTTTTGCAACTTACTAGTTTTAGCAGTTTTTCGATTCATGAACTTCCAAGGCCATTTTGAGGGCCTAAACGAAATGTTTTCATGATCATGCACCTCAATTATAACTGAAGGCTCTAATTGATCCCCTTAAATGAATATCCTCGTAAATACCTTTCCAATGATCTATATTTCTCCCTAAACATAGATCGTATGCAAAAGTTACGACCCTCATAAGTTGATGTACTAACTTACCCCAACGGGGCCCACATGACTTTTGGCACTTCATCTCCTAGAGTTAGGTTTTTAGATTTATAGGGTTTTAGAATTCATGCTTATTTTAAAAAATCCTTAAGAGCCTCATTATACTCATGTTCTTGTGAATGAGCATAGTCATCACATCACTTCTCAGAGATAAGTTGCCACCATTCTAGCAAGTTTGTTTTTAGTCTGCATTTTACAGTTTTCAACATTTTCTTATTTAATAGAAGTCACGTTTTACTGTATCTCTATTATTGTTTGCTTCTCCTCTATGTTAATATTATAAATATTTTGTTTAATTTTGTTTTTCTCATAAATCTGATTCAGCAGTATCAAAGTGATATGTTCCTTCCCATTTTTTTTAATGCATGTCCTTGACGCAGTTAGGGTAGAGAGAGTTGGATCTCGATCTTGTTTCTCTTGACGAAAAACTCTCTCACACACCCAAGAAACCATCCATGGTGGATAAAAATAAATACTATGGGACAAGAGATCCTTTAAAAATGTTTCTCGAGGAATCCTTTCAGAGACAAAGCAATGAGATGATGGATAGCTTTTCACAAATCCTTCGACAGTTGTCGACAAGTGACACATCCACCTCAAATGGAGGCACTGCCCCCTTCAACGTACAAATAAATTTTGATATTCCTATATTTGAAGTTCAAATAGATGTGGATGTCATAGATAAATGGTTAAACCTTATAGAAGGGTATTTTTCTATCCACAAATTTTTCAATATAGAAAATGTTACATTTGCGCTCCTCAAGGCCATCCCCCAATGTCAAAGATTGGTGGGAGACTTTATGTGAGTAGAAGGAAATAGAGGGATCCACATTATTTTTAGTTTCACCCACTTGGGGTTCCTTTGGGGATGTTATTAAGGAACAATACTACCCTATTGGAAGTTATGATGACTTGTATACAAGATGGACTACACTATGGCAGGAAAGAGACCAAACAGTGCCAGATTTCAGTAATGTCTTCCATACCTTGCGCACCGATATGGGTATCAAATATTTTGAGAGAAATATGGTGCTCAAGTACTACGGTGTTTTCAATAGATACATCCAGATAGAAATGTAGTTTTTTTTACATCTCATCCTTGGGCATGGCCTATCGATATGCCTTTAAACTCGAGGAGAAGATGAAACAAAATACGCAACAGTTTGGGTCCGGGAACCACTGACATCATAAGTAGAGAAAGGGAAGCCCCAACCCATAGAACAAAGGATAGAGTAAAGATGGGAAACCTAAGGACAACCAGTCCAATCCGTAAGAAAATAAGGAAAATGGGAAGATGAATAAATATACCAGGAAGTGGTGCGACTTCCATAATATCCCCTGGCATAACATTGTTGATTTCTGCTCAAAGAAGTCATTGGTGGTTGAGGTAAAATCATTTGAATAAAATGTGGGTTCCAATTCTAAGTCAGAACTAGAAAAGTGGATACTAATCATTGACACAAAACCTAGTGCCATTGTTTTTGCCACCTAGATCCAACCCGAAACCCAATGAGCCAAAGGAAGGTGAGTGCATATTTCCTTCACAAATGTGGGTAAAAGGTACTCCACTGCACTTCATTGTAGATAGCAGTAGCTAGAAGAATCTCATATTAGTAGAGGCCATCAAGCATCTATCCTTGTTGACAATGTCGTGCCCATATCCCTACACCATCAGATGGCTCTGTCAAGGAAGTGATCTTTGCGTCATCCAACAGTGTCACCTATCATACGACATCAATCCATTCAAATATGAGGTATTGTGTGATGTTTCTCCCCTTGAATTTTGTGATGTTCTTTTTGTCCAACGTTATTTATGGAAATGTCATGATGTAGATGAGTCTAGGCCTCGCATTATTATTATTTCTTTGAAAAATAAATTGTACAAGATACCTGAGGTAGTCCCACCTAGTTTTGTTTCCTTGATCTCTTCCAAGCAATGAAGGAAGGTCATTTCTCAGACTGGGAAGTTTTTATTCTTTGTGATTCACTCTCATAGTAAGTGAAAGGTTGCAGCCACATCCATGAACTTTGTGGCCAACCTCTTCATGCAGCAGAAGCAAGTGGATAAGGTCATGGAAGAATACAAAGACATCTTCGCATCACCTACTTGGGTACCTTTGCAATGTCAGGTCAAGAATCCCATCGATATTACCCCTGATGCACCACTACCCAATGGTTCAGTCTATCACTGATCTCTTGTAGAAAATTAGGAGATCAAGTGTTAGATCCAAGAAATTATCCACAAGGGACACATCTGACCCAGCTCATCCCTGTGTGGAATACCAATCATGTTGGTGTAGAATAAATATGGTACTTGGAAACTCTACATTGATTACCAGACCTAAATAAAATCACAGTCAGGAACCAGTACCCGATTCGCTGAATCGACGATCTCCTTGATCAACTCAATGGGGGAAAACACTTCAGCAAGATTGATGTAAAGTATGGTTTCCATGAGGTCCCAATAGAACATAAAAATGTATGGAAAACTACCTTCAAGTCAAAAGAAGGTTATTTTGAATGGTTGGTGATGCCCTTTGGTTTGACAAATTCCCTAACAACTTTCATGAGGATGATGGAATATATTTTGTGGAATTTCATTAATTATTTTATGGTGGTGTATCTGGATGACATCCTTGTCTACAACAAGACTTGGGTAGAATACTTGCAACATATTCAAAAGGTTTTTCACACTCTGCAATAGCACAAGCTATATGCCAACTTGGAAAAAATCTCCTTTAGCATGGACAGGGTCTAGTACCTAGGCTACATTTTTGATGCGCATGGTGTGCATGTTGATCTAGCCAAGATCCAATTCATCTGTGACTGGCCGGCCCCAACCACACTCACTAAGCTTCAAATCTTCTTAGGCCTTGTCAATTTCTATCAAAGGTTTGTGTTGGGATTCTCCCATATTGCATGGACCCTTAGCCAAAGAACTAGGGGTGGTGGTAAGGAAAAAATTGTGTGGGACCTGTCCCAACATAAAGAATTCGAAGATATGAAGAAACACTTGTGCTCCACCCCAGTTCTTTCATTACCTGACCTACAACAACCCTTTGATATCGAGACATATGCTTAAGACTATGTTTTGGGCACATTCATCACTCAGCACGACCACCTTGTGGCCTACCGTAGTGAGACACTATCAGATGCCATCCTTAAGTACCCTACTTATGAAAAAGAAACATACTCCATTGTGCAAGCCAGATGTAAGTGGAGGCATTACATTCTCAAGAAGGGGACAATTATCCACACTAATCATAAGTCGTTGCAGTTCATCCAGACACAAGGAAAATTGCATAATGACCTTCATCATAAGTGGTCCACATATTTGCAGTAATTCCACCTCAAAATCAAGTATAAAACAAGAAGTACCAACTAATTCATTGATTTCCTCAGTCAACCTCCAGTCGCAGTACTCACCACAATGCTCGATTCATGTGGCCACGAGACCTCTGGATGGCCCCACCTCTATGAGATAGATCCTAACTTCACCAACACCTACCATTTGTTGGGCGCAAACACAGTTTTCTCTAATTTCCATCTTAGGATGGGTTTTTGTGCCATTTAGGCCATCTATGTGTTCCATCAAGCGAGTGAGTGAATTTGATTTGGGAATCCCACTATAGTGGGGTGGCAGGACACTTCAGCGTTGAAAACACAGTGACAATGTTGCAGTGACATTTCTACTAGCCAAAAATTTGACAGGATGTCAGCAAGTATATTCGGTCCTTCACTTCCTGCGCTATTTCCAAACTGGCCACTAAGAAATAAGACATGTACACTCCTCTTCCCACTACTGACAAGCCCTAGGAATCCATCTCAATGGACTACATGTTGGGCCTTCCATCCACCAAGCAATGAAATGACTGTGTTTTTTTGGTTGTTGATCACTTTTCCAAGATGGATATTATGGCCACCTGCAAGAACATCATCACAGCAGAGGCCGCTCCCAAGATCTTCTTTGAAAAAGTGTGGGTACAATTTGGGATCCCACAAACCATTATCTCAGATCAGGATAATTGATTCCTCAACACATTCTAGTCAAGCCTCTAGTCATTGTTGGACACCAAGATCACCAAGTCCACTTCCTTCCACCCCGATATAGATGGCCAAACCAAGGTTGTCAACCGGATGATCATGCACATCCTACGTATGTACAATTACAAGAACCCCCGCACCTGGGATGATATTCTTCCCTATGTTCAACATAGATACAACAAATCCATACATAGCTCAATCAACCACAACCCCTTTTAGGTGGGGTTGGGATTTCAACCATTAGGTCCCATGGATGTTTCACTACACCTTGTGGCCACCCAAAGATACTCATTGCATGCTCCAACTAGAGAAGATAAAGACAACTAGTTCATTGAGAAGATCCAGCACATCCTCCAATAGGTTCAGGATATTTTAGAGAAGTCCAATTCCAAGTAAAATCAATGCCATGATCAACAGCAGGTGCCACACCAGTTTCAGGTGGGAGACAACTTTTGGTTGCACTTGCAGAAACAATGCCTTATAGGGCCTCATCGGAATATTTTTTCCACTCTTTTATGGACCCTACAGCATCACCAAGGCTATGGGTGACAATTATTTTGATATCAACCTTCCCCCCTTCTTTGTCTTGCACCCAGTGTTTAATGTGGACCTCCTTCGTCCTTATTTTCCACCATTATTGGACACCTCAGAGATAGCAGAAAAATTGACACCAACAGACCTCTACCATGACTGCATGGAACAGGAAACCATTGATCATATCGTGGACACACAGGTCAAGGGAAATCGCCAGTAGAGGATCCAACTTTATCGAGTTGTCAAAGCAGGGAAACTTCTGCACCAAGGCAAGTGGCTCACCCGGGGCCAAATTCAACAAACATTTCCTCATATGATGGGGAAACTCAACACAATGGATACCATTTCTTTATAATGGGAGAGGATTGATCCAAGAGGATCTTGGTGGCAACCCACCTTGTCCAACTAGCTCAAAACAAGTTTTTGACAACTTACTATTTTTAGCAGTTTTTCGATTCCTGAACTTTTAGGGTCATTTTGAGGGCCTAAACGACGCTTTTTCATGATCGAACACCTCAAAAATTTCCAAAGGCTTTGATTGAGCCCCCTTAATGAAGCTAATCATCAATACCTTTAAAATGAGCTATTGTTCTCCCTAAACAGAGATTGTATGCAAAAGTTATGACCCTGGGAAGTTGATGTACTAACTTACCCCAATGGGGCCCACATGAATTTTGGTGCTTCATCTCCTAGGGTTAGTTTTTTGGATGTCTAGGGTTTTTTCATTCATGTTTATTTTAAAAATTCCTTCAGAGCCTCATTGTACTCATATTCTTGCAAATGGGCATAGCCGTCACATATCTTCTCAGAGATAAGATGCCACCATTCTAGCAAGCTTATTTTCAGTCTACATTTTACAACTTTCAACATATTTCTTATTAATAGAACTCAAATTTTAGTGTATATTTGTTATTGATCACTTTTTCTCTATGTTAATATTATAAATCTATGGTTTCATTTCATTCCGCTCATAAATATGGATCAGTGGTATCAGAGCGGTCTGCTCCTTATCGGGTTTTCTTAATGCATGTCCCCAATGCGGTCAAGGTATAGAGAGTTGGGTCTCAAGTTTGTTTCTCTTGAGGAAAAATTCTCTCGCATGCCCAAGAAATCATTCATGGTGGGAGAAAATAAATATGACAGGATAGGATATCCTTTCAAAATGTTGCTCGAGGAATACCTTGAGAGATGGAGGAACAAGATGATGGACAACTTTGCACAAATCCTTCAACGACTGTCGACAAGCGATGCATCCACCTCAAGCAGAGGTGCTATCCCCTTAAAGGTACATATAAATTTTTATATTCCTATATTTGAAGGTCAAATAGATGAGAATATCATAGATAAATGGTTAAAACTTCTAGAATCATATTTTTCTATCCTCAACTTTTTCGATAGAGAAAAAATTACATTTGCGCTCCTCAGGGCCATCCCCCATGTCAAATATTAGTGGGATACTTTATGTGAGTAGAAGGAAATATAAGGATCCACATTATTTTCAGTTGCACCCACTTGGGGTTCCTTCAGGGATTCTATTAAGGAACAATACTACCTTGTTGGAAGTTATGAGGACTTGTAAACAAGATGGACCACACTATGACAAGAAAGAGACCAAATAGTGTTAGAGTTCACTAATGTCTTCCATACGTTGTGCACCAAGTTGGGTATAAAATATTCTGAGCAACATATGGTGCTCAAGTACCATGGTGGTATTCATAGATACATCCAGATAGAAATTCATTTTTTGGACATCTCTTGCTGGGGAGAAACCTATCGATATTTCATCAAAATCAAGCAAAAGATGAAACAAAAGATGCAACAATTTGGGTCTGGGAACCCCTCACAATAGAAGCAGGGAAAGGGTATCCCCAACCCACAGAAAAAAGAACAAATTAAATATGGGAAACCTCAGGACAACCAATTCAAGTTGCAAGCAAATAAGGAAACTGGGAAGACAGAGAAAGATAACTGGAAGTGATGCGACTTCCATAAGAGCCCCTAGAATAACACTATTGATTGTCACTCAAAGAAGTCATTGGTGGCTAATGTAAAATACTCTGAATGAGATGCGGGTTCTAACTCTGAGTCAAAACTATAAAATGGGAGATGGATCATTGACGCAGAACCTAGTGTCACTGTTGCTACCACCAAGATACAACCCGGTGAACCTGATGATCCAAAGGAAGGTGAATGCCTCTTTCATTCACAAATGTGGGTAAAAGGAACTCTATTGCACTTCATCATTTATAGTGGTCACCATAAGAACCTCCTCTCAGTAGAGTTCATCAAGCAACTAGACCTGCCAACAATGGTGCACCCACATCCCTACACCATCGGATGGCTTCGTCAAAGAAGTGATCTTTGCGTCAGCCAACAATATTTCCTTTCATACATAATCAAGCCATTCAAGTCTGAGGTATTGTGTGATGTTTCTCCCCTTGAAGTTTGTGATGTTCTTTTGGGCCAACATTATTTATAAAAACATCATGATGTATATGTGTCTAGGCCTCATAGTGTTATTATTACTTTGAATAGTAAATTGTACAAGAAACCCGAGGTAGTCCCACCTAGTGTTATTTCCTTGATCTCTTCCAAAGAATGCATGAATCTCATTTCTTAAACCGGGAAGTTTGTCTTCTTTATGATTCGCTCTCAAAGTGAGCGAAAGGTTGCAACCACATCCATGGCCTCTTCATCTGACATATCCACCCAGCAAAAGAAAGTGGATAAGGTTGTGGAAGAATACAAAGACATCTTCTCATCACCTACTCAAGTACCTCTACACTATTAGGTTAAGGATCCCATTGATCTGACCCCCGATGCACCGCTACCCAATGGGCCAGTCTTTTTCTAATCTCTACTAGAAAATGAGGAAATCAAGTGTCAAATCCAAGAACTTCTCCACAAGGGGAACATACGACCCAAATCATCATCGTGTGGAATCCCAATCATGATGGTGCATGAGAAATACGGGACTTGGCAACTTTGCATTGATTATCGAGCCCTGAATAAAATCACATTCAGGAATCGATACTTGATTCCCCGAATTGATGATCTCCTTGATCAACTCAAGGGGACCAAATACTTTAGTAATATTGATCTAAAGTCTGGTTACCATTAGATCCCAATAGAATAGACAAATGTATGGAAAACTGCCTCCAAGTCAAAATAAGGTATTTTTGAATGGTTGGTCATGCCCTTTGATTTGACAAATTCCCCAACAACTTTCATGAGGATGATGGATGATATCTTCCATCCTTTCACTAATTATTTTGTGGTGGTGTATCTAGATGACATCATCTTCTAAAACAAGACTTGGGAAGAACATTTGCAACATATTCTGTAGGTTTTTCACACTCTACGACAACACAAGCTATATGCCAACTTGGAAAAATGCTCCTTTGGCATGGATAGGGTCTAGTACCTAGGCTACATTGTTGATGTGCATGGTCTTCATGTTGATATAGCCAATATCCAAATCATCCATGACTACCCAATCCCAACCACGCTTATTGAGCTTTAGAGCTTATTAGGCCTTGTCAATTTCTATCTAGGGTTTGTGTTGGGATTCTTCCATATTGCATGGGCCCTCAACCAAATAACTAAGGGTGGTGGTAAAGAAAATTTTGTGTGGGTCCTATCCCAATAGAGATAATTCAATGATCTGAAGCAGTGTTTTTCTCCACCCAAGTGCTTTCATTACCTGACCTGCAACAACCCTTTGAGATCGTGATATATTCTTTAGACTATGTTGTGGGTGCAGTCATCACTCATCATGGTCACCCTGTGGCCTATCATAGTGATACACTATCATATGTCATTCATAAGTACCCTACTTATGAAAAATAAATGTACTCCATTGTACAAGCATGTCACCAGTGGAGGCATTACATTCTCAGGAAGGAGACAATCATCCACACTGATCATAAGTCATTGCAGTTCATATAGACACAAAGTAAATTGAAAAATGACCACCATCAGAAGGGTCCACATATTTGCAGCAGCTCCACCTCAACATCAATTCTAAAATAGGAACTACCAACTAAGTCATTGATTGCCTCATCTGAACTCTAGCCGCAACACTCACCACATTGCTCGATTATTGTGGCCACGATACCTCTGGATGACCCCACTTCTATGAGACAGATCCTAAGTTCCCCAACACCTAACATTTGTTGGGTGCAAACATGATTTCCATTGATTTCCATATTTAGGACGAGTTGTTGTGCCATATGGACCATCTATGAATTCCATCAAGTGAGCTAGAAAAGATGATTTGGGAATCCCACTACAGTCGGGTGGTAGGACACTTCACCATGGAAAAGATAGTGACAGTGTTGTAGCATCATTTATGTTGGTTGAAACTTTGATGGGATGTGAACAAGTATATCCAGTCCTGCACTTCTTGTGCTATTGCCAAACCAGAGACTAAAAAACAAGGCTTGTACACTCCTCTTCCTAATCCTAATAGGCACTCGAAATCCATATCAATGGACTACATGTCGGGCCTTCCATCCACCAAGTGTGGAAATGACTCGATTTTGTGGTTATTGATCACTTTTCCAAGATGATGATTCTAGTTTCCTGCAAGAAGAGCGTCACAATGGAGGCCACTACCAATATTTGAATGAGTGTGGATACACGATTAGATCCCGCAAACCATTATCTCAAATTGGGACAATCGATTCCTCAACACATTCCGGTCGAGTCTCTGGTCACTCCTGGACACCAACCTCACAAAGTCCACTTCCTTCCACCCCCATACGGATGGCCAAACCGAGTTCATCAACTGAATGATCGTCTACATCCTTGACATGTACAATTCCAAGAACCCCCGCACCTAGGATGAGAGTCTTCCCTATGTTTAACATAGCTACAACAGAGACATACTTTTCTCAACCAGCCACAACCCCTTTCATGTGGGGTTGGGATTTCAACCATTGGGTCCCTTGGATGTTTCACTACCCCTTGTGGCCACCTAGGAAGACTCGTCGCATGCTCTAACCAGAGCTAACAAAGCCACCCAGTTCATTGAGAGGATCCATCGCATCTTCCAACATGTTCAAGATATTTTAGAGAATTCCAATGCCAAGTACAAGCAACTCCATGATCAACACTGGGTACCACACCAGTTTCAGGTGGGAGACAAAGTTTGGTTGCACTGGAAGAAATAACGCCTTATAGGGCCTCATTGAAATATTTTTCCACACTGTTATGGAACCTACACGATCACCAAGGTTGTGGGTGACAGTGCTTTTGATCTCAACCTTCCCCCCTTCCTTGGCTTGCACCTACTATTCAATGTGGACCTCCTTCAACCTTATTTTCCACCATTATTGGACACCTCAAAGAAAGAAGAAAAATTGACACCAATAAATATCAACCCTAACTACATGGAATAGGAATCCACTGATCATATCGTGGACACATAGGTTAGGGGCACTCACTAGTAGAGGATCTAGCTTTATTGGGTTGTCAAAGCAGAGAAGCTTCTGCACCAAGGCAAGTGGCTCACTCGGGGTCAAACTCAACATAAATTTCCTCATCTGATGGGGGAACTCAACGCAATGGGTACCATTGCTTCCTAAGGAGAGGATTGATCCAGGATCATCTCAAAGGCCACCCACCTTGTCCAAATGGCTCAAAATAGTTTTTTGGCAACTTACTATTTTTATCAGTTTTTCAGTTACTAAACTTCTGGGGCCATTTTGAGGTATTAAACAATGCTTTTTCACGACCAGACACTTCAAATACAGCCGAAGGATTTGATTGATCCGTATAAATGAAGCTCCTCGTCAACAAAATTCCAACTAGTTATCATTCTCCCTAAACGGATATTGTATGCAAAAGCTACGACCTCGGGAATTTGATGTACTAACTTACCCCAATGGGGCCCACATGACTTTTGGCGCTTCATGTCCTAGGGTTAGGTTTTTGAATGTCTAGGGTTTTGGCATTCATGTTTATTGTAAAAAATCCTTCAGAGCCTCATTATACTCATATTCTTACAAATGAGCGTAGTTTCCACATCTCTTCTCGGAGATAAGGTGCCACCATTCTAGCAAGCTTATTTTCAGTCTTCATTTTATAGTTTTCAGCATATTTCTTATTTAATAAAAGTTAATTTTTATTGTATCTCTTTTATTGTTCACTTTGTCTTTGTGTTAGTATTATAAATCTTTAGTTTCATTTCATTCCTCTCATATATACAGATCAGGGATGTAGAGAATCCAACATTTAGGATACATCATGGATCAATAAGGGGTGCATGTGGATCCATCCAAGATCCAATAAATCCACGATTGGTTGGCCCCAAATACAATGATCGATCTTCACATCTTCCTGGACCTCACTAAATTCTACCACCAATTTTTGTTGGGATTCTCTCATATCTCTTGGGCCCTAAGCTAGGTGATTGTTGTTCATGAGTCTGTACTTAAGGCTTAGAAGTACAGTGTCAAGGCATCCGAAAGTGGGTGAAAGATGGAGAAGAGAAAGACATCAACCTTCGGCAAAGGAAACTAGGGAAGATTTCTACGTTGGCATTGTCTAGCTTCCAACTATTCCTGGATAGTTATATCTTGTTCAATGGTTTCCCATGAACGTTCAAGTTTGACCCAGTTTGTAGAGATTTTAAGAATTGTGTCGAAAAGGTTTAAGGCAATGTGCGTTTGGTCCGATAGTCCACCCTGGATTTTTTTTCAGTCCCTATATCGCAGTCCTCCACTTCTTCTGGTTAGGTCTGCAAAGTAAACTTTACAGGTACGTCGTTCTGATCAAAAAGTCTCTCTAAAGGAATTAATCCTTTCGGAATCTGGTTGTTTTTAAGGACTAGCATACGATGATCAGCGATTTTTTCTTGGAAGGTTTCAGGATCTTCCCCTTCTTGCATGATCCACATCGGGTCATGTTGATTCTCTTGATCTGCATGAGTTTCAGAGAACTCACCCACTGCTGCAAGAATTTTTTTAATTTGTTCGTCATCTTCAAAGACCTGCCAGTGTCGGATATTGTCTGGTATAGAGGGTTTGTATCTGATCTCAATGTGATACTTCAATTTGAAAGTCGTGGGAGGAGAGAAGGTTGAAGCTACCTTTTCCAAGGCATCAACATGTAGGTTCTCTGCGTGAGGGATAAAATGGACCTTTACGAATGATAAAAAGTTTTCCATGAGATCCCAAGAACAATTTCTGTATGTTCTTAGTCTGGGATGCTTGGCTAGGTACTATCGGTTTATTTGTTTGACTATTAACTCTGCATCACCATATACCTCCAAGTTTATTATATTTATCTTTTTGGCAGCCTCTAATCCTAAGATCAACGCTTCATATTCGCATACGTTGTTAGTGTAATCTATGTCCCACTGCATTCAGTAGGAGAAAGGAACAATGAATTTACCTTCAGGGGCCACTAAAAGCACTCCTGCACCTGCCCCTTCAGAAGATAAAGCACCGTCAAAAAACATTTTCCAGACTCCAGTGTTACACAGATCCTCTATCATGTGACTTGAATCTTCTCACTCTATATATATTTCCTCCGGAAAACCATCACAACCATCACCAAAAGACAAGATGCAATTTCCCAGATCTTGGTCCACGATTTAAATAGGAAAATTGTTAGGGTTTTGAGGGTCACTCATTGTATATGCTAATCTCGTTTCTCTGTACAACCGAGTGAACTGACCACCAAACACCAAGATTGTGGCATACATCATGCCCAACTTAAGAGAACCCCCCAATTTGGCTCCCCATGACCTAGATAACAGCAAGCCATACTTAGGGGGAATATCTGGGATAACCACATCCATCATGATACTCTTAACCAGGACCTGCACCAAGGTAACTACAAGATATTTTATCATTCCCATACAATTAACCCTTCTTGAGTCAAAAGAATACAGATCTCCATAAGGTCTGGTGATCTGGAGACCCAACTTATCCATAATAATCTTGGGCATAACGTTATGGGAGGCTCTGGAGTCTAACATGCAATTGTGTAGCAGTTGATCATACACATTCAGAGTGATATAAAAGGGAGCAATGGTGTCTTTGGACCCTTCAAAATGGGGACCAAAGGTGATGTTAGGTTTGTCATATTCCAGTTTTAAAACATCAGACTGGCTTTCTAGCTCAGAGACGCCCATCGCTAGGGTAATTTGCTTCCGATAAACGAGGTTTTCTGCCAATTCTACCAAAGGGATTGGTATCTTTATTTTATTTATCTCATATTCAAAACTAAAAGTTCTACTCACCTTGTCTATTTATTTGGTTGAGACTTCCGAATCCTTTCTCTCCAACTTATTTTTCTGGACCTCTTTATCACTCATGGTCCTGGTTGAAAATGTAACTTTATTTGCCGGTTCGGTTCCTTGTGATTGAGTTTCAACTTTTTCCACTTCGGACTCTTGTGTGCTTATCGTTTTTGTTTTGTTGTTGGATAATAAGGTCTCTTCTGAAGGAGGCTCATAAGCTTGACCTCTTTGAAGGATTTTCTTGGGTTGAGTAGTTGAGGTGGGCTTACNACTGTTAGATCTTAGGTTGTATTTTGGTTGAAACTCAGCCATTATCATCTCAGTTTCTGGTTGAGATTCACAGAGATCAGTGTGATCAGCTTCTTCACCCTTATTCGATGGTTGTTGCGTGTTTATATATTTTTAACAGTATTCTCGAGTTAGATACGGTTGAGTGCAGTCATCACCGAAGTTCATGAGATCATTATCCGAATCTTCGAAGTCTTGAAAATCGTTTGCTCCTATAAAATTTTCATTCTTAAAGGGAGCTTGTATTTTTTTATCTTCATTTTTTATTTGTCTTTGTTGGTTTGGGGGGTTTGGTTTCCTCTTGAAATCCTTTTTGGGGTAAGAGTCAGCTTTGGCCTATTCGAGTTCCATTCTGGATATTTTATTTGACATTTCTTTAATCACTCTAGCCATATCGTCCACCCTATCCTCTGCGGATCTATTTGACCCTAAAGGACCTGCTGGTTCTCTAAAGTGTTTGGTCTCTCGGTTTCCAGTTTCTAATTTAGATTTAAGCTTACCTGAAGCCATCACATTAGACTCTATTTCTACCGCATCGTCCTGCATTCGGTTCAGGGTGGATCCCCTTCTTTCTCACAAAAGGAGTGCAAAATCCGGCTCAAAAGCTCCGGCGAAAGTCACTTTGGCCGCAGGTTGGGACGGTTTAACCTCGGCTGGGATTTTATTGTACAGTTTGTTGAATCTCTGAATAAATTCCATGACTTTTTCTGAGTTCTTTTTCCTCAAAGACCCAAATTCGGTTAAATAATAGAGATGGTCTTTTCTCTCGCCCCACTGTCTGAGGAAAGCATCTTCCAAAGAATCATAAGACAAGATAGAAGCTGCGGGTAGGCTCCGAAACCAAGTTCAGACCTGACCTTCAAAGGTTTGGACAAGGAGTCTTGAATATATGTCCTCATGCTTGATACCTAGAATGTCAGTGAATTTATCAAAGAAATTAATATGTTTTGTCGCGGTTAGATCCCCTTCCCCGGTGAATTTTGGTAGATTTTTTATGTAATTTTCGGGAAGGTCATGTAGAGGGATGGGTAATACTAAGGGAGCATATATGGCCGCAACTTTTTCAAAAAATATGTGAGGGGGGGCAGGCCCTTGGCCTCCAGCTCCTCCTAGAGGGGCTCCTCCCCCTCCTCCTCTGATAAACCCTCCACCTCCTCCTACAAACCCTCCACCTCCTCCTCTGGCAGCTGCCATCGTTGTTTGTGGAAAGTTATAAAGGGGGTTTTGAAAAATTAAAAGTGACTCTTTGTTTTCTTCGCGAAGAGGAAAATCTGAAGAGGAAAGATAAGGAACACGAGGACTCAATTCCTCGGATTTGCAAGAGGTGAAATTAGGAGAACCAACGGGTGTGGAAACCGAGTGTGTAACACACTCTTCAGACTTTGGTGAAGTCAGGAAATTCAACTGAAGGAAAGATGGTATGTCAAAAGCCGACGAACTTTCAAGAGGGCCCTTTCCTTTGTGTACTAAGGGGATTGTCGGACAAATCTTACTCCTAACCTCGGAGTAGCTTGAAGTTGAATATTTATCATCAAAGAGAGGACTGAGCGAAGTTGAGGGTTCGGAAGGAATCTTAGTCTTTAGTGATGGGGTTTTAAGTTTGTAAATTACAGCGGTTGACTTTAGAGAGCCTCTCTCCTTTAGAATTTTTTCAGGATCGGTAACAGGCGTAATCTGCTTACCATCCGGGTTTTGTCTAGTATTCCTTCGACCATATGCTAGTTTATTACTCGTGGAGTCTCCAAGTGAAAGATTAGAAAGCCTTAAAAGGTGTGTACTCTTTTTTCACTATCAAAGGGTAACACTTTCAATGAAAAACAAATGTTGTTTTCCCAGGGAAAAAGATTTCGTAACTTCGGTCCCCGGCAACGGCGCGAGAAAGATGTTGTTCCCGAGTGTGTACTTAAGGCTTAGAAGTACACTGTCAAGGCATTCGAAAGTGGGTGAAATATGGAGAAGAGAAAGACGTCAACCTTCGGCAAAGGAAACTAGGGAAGATTTCTATGTTGGTATTGTCTAGCTTCCAACTGTTCCTGGATAGTTATATCTTGTTCAATGGCTGCCCATGAATGTTCAAGTTCGACCCGGTTTGTAGCAGTTTTAAGAATTGTGTCGAAAAGGTTTAAGGCAATGTGCATTTGGTCCGATAGTCTGGGTTCGATATTAGGTTGTGTTGGTACAGGGACAGTCATGGAGGAACAGTAAAAGTGGAAAAAACTTCAGAGTGAGATTAAGTGTTGTCTCAATTTGGTCATATAAAAGAGAATTTATGGTTTTAGGAATAAAATAGGTATGCAAATCAAAGGCTCTTTCCCGTAACTGTATTATATTTTAATAAAAGGTGTGAGGTGGGAGAAAAACATTTAGTTGTCTATAGTGTAAGGATCCTACCAGGGGAGAATCTCAGGAATAAACAGAAGAGGAAAATGAAAGGAAATAACCGATGTAGCAGAGAATATATGTAGAATTATGAAAATGCAGACTGGTCTTACACCCGCTGATAGCTGGTACAGAGGAAAAACAGTAAACAATTACAGAAAACCAAAATTCATTCGTTATAGTAGTGATCGTACTAAATTATAATGAAGCACATCAATTAGGAATATGAAATGAAACGAAATATGAGATACAAGGAAACAAACTTGTAACACAGTCGTGACGGAATTGAGAATCTTCAGCTTTGCTTGTATTAACTCTCAAATGTAAAAAACTCTGTTACAATCGACACAAAAAGGTCCAGCGTTGTTTATTTCTTTCTGTGGTATATTTATACAATTTTACAAATAAGATAGAATCTCAATAGTCACAAAATTTCAGTTATGACAGGGAGGAGAGCAATTGCTCCATTTCTCCTTCTCTGTCTTCACTTGGTGCCAAACGTTTGTCGTCGCGCAGGCTCGGTACAGGCGACACATCTTTCAACCAGCTGAGATATTACCTGAGACGGTTCTGCTTGACAGTTGGCTTCAAAGAAGTAACATTCTCGGGCTAACTGCTGCAGCCTGTCTTCCATCTATCCATCAATGATGTCGATGGCACATAATTGTGTGCTGGGTTCGATCATGCATTTATCCACACCGACTATGTCCACCATAGTCATCTAAGAGATATCAGCTGAATCTCTTTCTTCATTTTCCTTCAGATCAAGTGGGATATTTTCCACATTCATTTGCTTCAACGTCTCGGCATTACCTCCACTGTCAATGCCCAGCAGCTCACCATCTATAGAATTAAAGGCCTCCTCTAAGGAATTGGTTATCTTTTGGTCTTGTTGCCTGCCTTCAGCGATGTTATGCTCCCATTCCTTTAATAGAATGTTTCCTCTGGTTTGCTCTGAAATGGTGAACCTGGGAGTACCTACCGAAACCCTATTGTTCGTGGCTATCACAGCCTCCTGGAAGGCGACCCGAAACATTAGAGGCACCCAGGCAAGGAAAAAATGCGAGCTATCCTCTTTTCCGTATAACCGGCATGTCATCGTGGCCACATATTTGTATGCGGTTCTAATGAAGCGATTGAATATATGCCATGGCTATCAGCTCTGAACTTCGCGGTGTTTGAAACCCAATCCTTTATCAAAATGGACATGGTTTTATCATACTGTATGCACTCCTTCTCCTTGAACTCGTCCAAGAAATCTACGCCATATATGTGGGCGGACGTCGCAGGCAGCTTATACATGGATTGCAGATGTTCCGGCCTAAAAGTCCCAATGGTGACTTTCTTCTCGTTCATGATAGTCCTGGTCGGTATGTCCACATGATCCAACGCCCATCGGACCATGTCATAATATGGAAGCAACCGTGGCCTGGCTGCTACTCTGTGCATTCCGGATTGGATGACTATTTTGTACTTGGTGGTTATATCATCTTTCTTGTTGTCGTCGGAGTCGTCAGAATAATCCACCAACTCTGCTTGCAGAATATCTGAAACATATGACCAGTTCGGGACCGAGTTGATATTTCGGGGTGAAGTATCAGAGACATTGTCTGAGCCTTGCCCCGAAACCTCAACATTTTCCTTTGCTGCTTTTCGCAGAGCCATGGCTGAAGCTTGCATTTTAGCTCTTCTGTGATAGAACTATGTATACATACAGAAGTCAATTTACTCAGCTATAATGTGCTCTGCGTAATATGAAATGCATTTGTTAAAATGAACCATAGCTCTTATATATATTTGAAAAATCGGTACCTTTCAGAACAAGTCTGTCAAATCATATTTAGAAATAAATTTTGTCCTAAAAATCTGATCTTATATTCATAGATTTACCCTATTTCCTCATTAATGTCATAAATTTTGGTGGTCTCAAAATCTCAGTTGGCGCATGGAGGAAAAACACTACCTCGTAAATCGTGCAGACATCAAGGCGCGGGATACTCATTGATTTCTATTAATTAATCCAGCTTTATCGTTGTTAACAAAGTTTCAGTACTCGTTATATCAGGGATTTTACTTAAACATTTTAAGTCGCTAACACCCAAGACTGCGAAGATCGATTTTGGTTAATTAAAGGTAATCACGATTTGGGGCTTGATTAATTTTATAATTATTATATTCGCCATATCGTGACTCGGAGATTTGAAGACGATTTTCTTGGAGATTTACATGCCGAGCTGAAAAACCGTGAGATCGCAATAACATGACTTAATTAAAGGGAAGATAATATTGGATTAAATGATTAATTAATCATGTTATAACCGTATCGTGATTTCACGAGTCAGGGTTTAGACGGTGTAACTTTTGAAAAATATAATGCCGAGTGGCGAAACGCCGAGAGAAATTTTTTACCACGGTTAGCTTTTGCCTTTAATCCCTGACATGAGTTACTCAAATAAGGACCTCGCGCTCTCGGCTATTGGGGCTATGACAATAAATTTTTGGGTTTGGCGAACGCCGCAGCGCGAAACCTTGACAACTTCTAATCATGAGTTAAGGAAAACTTTACCCTTGTTACTGTCTTGAGTGAAAATTTAAAACTACTTCGTTGTTTCATGACTCGGGATGTGTGAATTACATGAGTTATAGTATCTGACCTGTGAGATTCCGAAGTTGAACAAAAAGAGGAAACATTTTTACGAAAGGTAGGACTTTTTTCGAGAGTATAATAATCATCATTGCTCGCGTGACAAAGTTTCAGAGGTATCGATATCTTAGAGGGAAAAAGAAAACCATCTTTTGATTTCAAGCATCAAAATGAAAATTGTGACAGGCTAAAAAAACAAGGGCGGCTCCAACAGTGACCAAGGGTGGAGCGAAGGCCAAGTTTGCATGGGATGCATCCCAATAGAAAGCATTTGAGGATTTGAAATTCCTCCTCTGCTCATCACTAGTCCTTATTCTACCATACCTACAACAACCATTTGAGATTGAGACATATGCTTCATAATATGCTATCAGTGCAATCATTGTTGAACCCCCATTTTTTCATTATCTAGACACCTCTTTTCTCACTTATGCTATGTTTTTAGACCTAAACCTAACCCTGATACCAGCCATTTTTTTTATTTCAAGACTAAAACCCCTTTGGCAAGTATTATGAGGTATAGTTGTTTATTTTTTCATTTTTCCTAAGTTTTTGATAAATTATTAGGAGTTTTCATAACAAGATTTTCTAATGAAGAATGTTAGTAGTATTCTCGTACCACAACTATTACCATACCAGGATTTCAAGGTTCAAATACATATTTGCACCCAAATGGAGATAGATCACCTGGGTATTGGAGAGTGAAGTTCCAGCATGGATTGTGACCTGTTAATTTATTCCTGGACCATTATTTTCCAGCGTGGAGTTCCAAATTAACAAATGGGGAAATTTTCTAGCAACCAATCTATTCTTGGGTTTGAGATTCACAATATTTGGTTACTATTCATATGCCTCCAACATCATACAAATAGCAACAAGATCACATTTGGTATGATATTCTTACTTAGTTTGTACTAGTTTTTGGGAAGAAACGAAGTCAGTAGGATTTAATGATTGTAAAACTATTCTTGTCTTCCTATTACTCAAGAACAGAGGAAGTCGACTTCATCCATAGATTAGGGATCTTTTGTAAGAGCATGTTTACTCTGTAAAAATGTTAAGAACCATATTATGTAATCGTGCATCAAGGAATAGATGAATACTACTGTTGTACGGTTATATCTATGATGTATGTGATACAAGTGGTGTAGACTATAAGAACACTTTGTTATTAATAAAAGTTGATGCAAATTTCACATTGTTCTTTCCAATTCAATTACACAATTTGATAAAACTTGACCCAATCACTTACAAAGAGACCTCCAATTTTGGAAGTGTCCTAAGTTGTCTTGTGAGGATTTATCCCAAGAGATTGTTAATTGCTTTTCAATAAATAAATGTTTGTATTTGTATCACATAATTAATACTGAATAGTACATGAAATGATGAGTCACCTCTGCATGAATAAATTGTTTGTATAAGAGAAGTACAGTGCCACTATATGTCCTTTGCATTAAGAGTATTGATTGTGATATTGGGTGTTCAATTTTTTGTTCATAACCTTTGACTCCATACTAATAAGTTCAACATGAGATGAGGAGCACCAAGTGGAGAGTTGGTATCCTTTTAGGTGACTGATAAAAAAACATAGTTAGAGTAAAATGTGTGACCACAATTCCTTATTTTGACTAGTGAATATAATTCTTATTGTCAAATTTAACCTTGTACATAGATCATGAATACTTAGTCTCTGAAAGTGAAAGACTACATTTGGGATCTTAAAAGGATACTCTATGAAAGGAATTCATTGCTAGTCTTTGTTTTCAAATTTTTTGTCAGCATATTTGATCATTTGATGTGTGAAACCTTATCATCTATAAATTTAAATATAATAATGAGAACATATGATAGAACATGATCATGCATAGATCAAAGATCTATGCATGACATATAAGTTATTTTATTTCTACTCATGTTTGGTATTCAACCTATGGATAGAGTTAAGTTTTTCTTGATAATATTTCATGAGTGATTGGTTTATAGCATGGTTTCTTTGTCTCTTAAGAAGCTAGAATAATTAGAGTAGTTAAAAATTTGATGCTTTACCCGCACATTTTGTGTCTACAACTCATCAGTTTACAAACCTAGTTGACGA
>SNQJ01S0112954.1:0-22604 GCA_010110895.2 Picea sitchensis
GCCGCGTTGGCTAGGGCCGTGGATGTTTCCCCGTAGGGGTTTTACCACGTGAAAACATCGGTGTGTTGATCTTTGATCTGGTTATGTGAGTGGTTACTGAAGGTGTTCGTCCTCTGTTGGAATACCTGTGTTGTCGAACAATTTGAATACATACCTTCGAACCAAACCTGTAACATTACAAAAACAACAAAATGAATAATAACAAAATGGCATTATTCATGGAAATAGGAGACAGATCAGGTAGACATGCAACTCTGCATTATAAGCTGCTCTACATTATAAGCTGCTTGGTAGCTGCATTATAAGCTGATCGGTAGCAATATATCAGTCTTCTACGTGTTGTCTCTATACTTGCAAGTAAATACACACATATGAATTACATATGAATTGTAATTCCCAACTCATAGCACACATAAGCTAAAAGAGACCCCAAAAAAAAAAATCAAAAGTGGAGAGGACAATATACATTGTTTGAATCATAGAAGTTAAATGGAAAAAATCATGCATTATATATAGTTTTAAAGCAAAACGTTCTCACCTGGTATCAGGACGGGATCATCCAACAAACAATCTGATGTTGAGTTGGAACATAATTGAAAAACTTCTCATTTCACGTTTGGTCTTTTTGGATTAGTGGAGAAACATCCAATACCTACAATACTTGAAAATTTGCATAAACATGTAGAGTTTGTGTTGGATGATAATTATAATTGTATATTTGCCTTCACTAGAATTGGAGCAGAATATAACGAAACGATATACAATGTGAGCCAGTTGGTTCCAACCTAGAATTCTCATAAATAACCATCCACATATCCATTTTTCTAATAATATCATTCTAAATTTTTAAATAATAAAAAACAATAACGTTTTCATTTGGGATTGGACTTGCTTTAAGCTAGGCAACAATTAGTTTGCTTGACAGGTTTTGGGATAACTCAACATACCTGGAATATAATGCATGTAGATGAGATTTTAATATGTTTCCAGTAGAATCCTTACTGAATAGTAATAATCACTGACTACATCACATATTGACAATAACCTCTTAAACATAAATATAACTATTATTTGTATCGTCTTTACGTCTAGACTTCTTCATATAATCCTTTCTCCTTCCAAACATTTACAAGAAATTCGATCATTTCCTGTAACATAGTAGACTAATTCAAGAATTTGTGGCTACCATGCAATTTCAAATTCCTTAGAATTGCATGCTTACAAAATAATTACAGTGCCCTAAAAATAAAATGATAATCTGAGTAGTAGACATACAGGAAGAGGGATGCGTCGAGAAAATGGCCTTTTTGTTTCGAGTAAACTCTCGTGATCTCAGTGAAGGAACCATGTGTAGTAGGTTATCCTGTGTATATTTCTGGGGAACTTTAGATAGTAGGTTATCCTATGTATTTTTCATTAACGCTTGCTTCTTTTTCACATGCTTGTAGTCACTGTTTTTGCCACCACTTCAATTGTCTTTCAAGGAAACAATGCCAAAATTTCCTGCAAAGAAAACTGTTGCTGTCCTTATACACACCTTGGGTAACGTGGAAGAATCCTTCAATCCACTTGGTGTGTCCTTGGGGGAAAGTCTCGAGTCAAGGTGCTGTCACTTGATCCTCAACTCCTCCATCTAGGCCAACTCCTAACGAAGCCAAGGGGGGTAGTCCCTATAAAAATAAATCTAAGGCTTTTATAAATTAAGAAAGAAAAGAGCACGTAATATAGGAGTTTATTGCTTGAAACAAAACTATATCATTTAACACTTAACATTTATCATCATCATAAAACACTTTGCTCATAAGACATTCATAAATCAAAAGGATACAACATCTGCAATATTCAAGAGCATAAAATAAGATTAGACAACATGCATAAGTGTAACTGCTCACATAAGGTAAATTGAAAATGCTTTTAACTAGTGCCTTAAAGGGAGTTGTGGGCAGTGTAGATTGAAGATTTTATTAAGGTAAATTTTGTATTTAGTTAGTGAAGAGAATTTGGCCCCATAGGAAGCTTGTTCTTTGCTTGGACTTGAGTTTACCGAAACCCAATGGTCTCACTAGTAAACTCACCAAAAGTGCTGGATGTACAACACCGTAAACCGTCTTACATCGCAGGTCACTTTTAGGACTTTTCCTCCCAATGAACTAACAACTTAAGAGATTGCCCTATTAAACTAGCAAGGTTCAATTATTTGATAAAAGCTTGAAATAGATAGATCACACACCCTTCTTTGTAAATAAAGTACTTGCACAAACACTTGAAAGTGTAAAGATAGAATTGCAACAATTAAATGTATGTACTCTGCTTTGTAGTTGAGAAAGATTTACAAGATACTGTTGGAAATTTAAACGCTGTTGCAAGATTGACTGAAAAAGGAAAGTACTTGAAGTAGAGCTAGCTAAGCATGCATGATAGATTAATACTTGGTTAACATGCATAAATATTAGAGTGTTGTAGTGTGTCCGATGTTTTTTTTTGAGTTGTGTATGTGATTACCAGATTTTAAGCATGCATCAATCCAAAAAAATGAAACAAAACCCACAACACAAATCCCCCTAACGGGGATGAAGAAACTGGGCGCAAAGGGCCCGTTTTTATTGCACTATTACAACAGAGAACCAATGTTCTCTTTAATCCTTTAGATTCTTTATAAAGAAATGGATCCTTATAATTGGATTGTTTAGAGGAATATGAGAAAGATAGAAAAAAGGAAAACTTCGCTGGACGAAGTTAAAACCCCCTAGGGTCCCCGAGAGCCTTGATTTTGCCCCAAATGTAACATCCCGCTCTGGCGCACTGACAAAACTTATTCTTTGGGGACACTTGCTCGCAAGTGATCTGGATTTTTATGATGATGAACCACTTAACCTTGATGATGATGCGTCATGATTGATGACATGATGTTTTACTATTGCTNTTTTGTAAGATGTATGGGGAACAGGAAAAAAGTTACAATATATTTTTAAATATAAAATTTTCGCACCCGGAAACATTGAGAGCTCTGAACCCATGATATATCCGAATTTGAAGAAAAAATTGGGGAAATCTCAGTGATGGTTTATATTCTTGTCGTTAGTATCTTTAGTAAATATATTCGTCAACTATATCCTGAATAAATAAGTAGCTTAAGGGTGGATCTGAATTGGACATTTGTTTGGTACTGTTGAATTATAATAGATATGCTTCTGTGGATAGTATTTTAGTAAATAGGAACGGGTAGATTTGAATATTCATTCGCTTAGATTTTGCTTGTCGACACAAATTTAGTCAAATGTTTAACAACATCGCTGTTCAACCTGTTAAACCAAAATTATAATAGATATCGATCTGCTGGATTGGATTTAAAATTTATGTTTTCTGTATGCAGCCGTGAAATTTCGTTCAAGTTTTCTCAGTGGTGATATCTGTTTACATGACAGGACTAGAATGAAAGAGTACTGTGAAGGAACGCTGGAGCTTTGCAAGACCTTGCTATCTGTGTTTTCTGAGAACCTAGGTCTGCCTCAGGACTATATAAAAGAATATTTTGGCAATGACGAGGACATTGGAATTTGTGTTCGAATCAACTATTATCCCATGTGCCCACAGCCGGAGCTGACTTATGGGCTGTAAAACTAAGTTAGTTTGCGAATGTAAAACTAACTTATCTCGTGAAGTTTGTGAATGTAAAACTAACTTATCTCGTGAAGTTTGCGAATGTAAATATACAGTTTGCGAATGTAAAACTAACTTATCTCGTGAAGTTTGCGAATGTAAATATACAGTTTGCGAATGTAAATATACGCAAACGCAAACGCGAATGTAAATACCTCCCCGACGCTCGAAATTTCTCCACGACCGCTGCGTCCTCGGTGCCCACGACCCTTGTGACCTCGGAGACCACTGCTCCCACGACCTCGGCGACACAGAACCTCACACAGAGCCTCACAAAGCCCTCGGCGATACAGAGCCCTCGACACAGAGCCTCGACGATACAGAGCCCTCGACACAGAGCCTCGACGATACAGAGCCCTCGACACAGAGCCTCAAAAAAATTTCCAAACGTCAAATATCGATGTGTGGCAATTATATAAATAATCTTTCGGCCGAACTATTGTTCGGTCGAAATATAGTTCGGCCGAACAATCTTTCGGCTGAACTATTTTTCGGCCGAGAGATTTTTCAGCCGAAAACTTATTGCCGGAAAGAAAATATCCGGCTGACCAAATTTCTACACGCAAATCGAGGGGCCGGTTATGGCTCCGTTCGATTTGACGTTTATGTTTTCGGCCGAACAATAGTTCGACCGAAAATAAGATCTTTCGGCCGAAAAATATATTTAGTTCGGCCGAAAATTTGTTTTTTGAAATTTTGGAGACCAGATTGTCACGAAAGTGTAACCCACATTCGTGATTCCACCCTGAAGGAACCATGTGTAGTAGGTTATCCTGTGTATATTTCTGGGGAACTTTAGATAGTAGGTTATCCTATGTATCTTTCATTAACGCTTGTTACTTTTTCACATGCTTGTAGTCACTATTTTTGCCACCACTTCAATTGTCTTTCAAGGAAACAATGCCAAAATTTCTTGCAAAGCAAACTGTTGCCGTCCTTATACACACCTTGGGTAACGTGGAAGAAACCTTCAATCCACTTGGTGTGTCCTTGGGGGCAAGTCTCAAGTCAAGGTGCTATCACCTGATCCTCAACTCCTCCATCTAGGCCAACTCCTAGCGAAGCTAAGGGGGGTAATCCCTATAAAAATAAATCTAAGGCTTTTATAAACTAAGAAAGAAAAGAGCACACAATATAGGAGTTTATTGTTTGAAACAAAACTAGATCATTTAACACTTAACATTTATCATCATCATAAAACACTTTGCTCATAAGACATTCATAAATCAAAAGGATACAACATCTGCAATATTCAAGAGCATAAAATAAGATTAGACAACATGCATAAGTGTAACTGCTCACATAAGGTAAATTAAAAATGATTTTAACCAGTGCCTTAAAGGGAGTTGTGGGCAGTGTAGATTGAAGATTTTATTAAGGTAAATTTTGTGTTTAGTTAGTGAAGAGTGTTTATCCCCTTAGGAAACTTGTTCTTTGCTTGGACTTGCTGAGAGTTTACTGAAATCCAATGGTCTCACTAGTAAACTCACCAAAAGTGCTGGATGTACAACACCGTAGACCGTCTTACTTCGCAGGTCACTTTTAGGACTTTTCCTCCCAATGAACTAACAACTTAAGAGATTGCCCTATTAAATTAACAAGGTTCAATTACTTGATAAAAACTTGAAATAGATAGATCACACACCCTTCTTTGTAAATAAAGTACTTGCACAAACACTTGAAAGTGTAAAGATAGAATTGCAACAATTAAATGTATGTACCCTGCTTTGTAGTTGAGAAAGATTTACAAGATACTGTTGGAAATTTAAACGCTGTTGCAAGATTGATTGAAAAAGGAAAGTACTTGAAGTAGAGCTAGCTAAGCATGCATGATAGATTAAGACTTGGTTAACATGCATAAATATTAGAGTGTTGTAGTGTGTCCGATGTTTTTTTTTGAGTTGTGTATGTGATTACCAGATTTTAAGCATGCATCAATCCAAAAAAATGAAACAAAACACACAACACAAATCCCCCTAACGGGGATGAAGAAATTGGGCGCAAAGGGCCCGTTTTTATTGCACTATTACAACAAAGAACCAATGTTCTCTTTAAGCCTTTAGCTTCTTTATAAAGAAATGGATCCTTATAATTGGATCGTTTAGAGGAATACGGGAAAGATAGAAAAAAATAAAACTTCGCTGGATGAAGTTAAAACCCCCTAGGGTCCCCGAGAGCCTTGATTTTGCCCCAAAATTGGCAGAATATCCTCTTGAACCTGTATTTTCTGCAAGAAAACAACAAGTAAATAAAGTTAGAATGTGATGAGAAAAGATTTAAAACAATAATTTTTTTTATAAAAAATTTTGGAAATTTTTCTAAGGCAAAATGCAAGTTTTTTAGGCCTTTCGGGCAGTTTGCATGGACCTAAATTAGGCTCCTTTGAATGCTTTTGTTTTCTGTTTTAAAACAGAAAACATAAGGCAACCAATTATCTTGATAGACAACTTAAAACCAAACAAAAAACTTTGATCTAAGTTCTAGGTGAAAAGACCAAAGAAATTGCTTCAAACTTGCCTAGATCTATCCTTTGAAATTGACAAATTATAGCTTAGATCTAGAAAACAATGCATACAAAATTTAGATGTATAAATTTGAAATTTAGAGTCATTCCAAGTAGCATGCAATTAAAGAAAAAAGATGGGGAAATAAAGTTTATTGATTTTTTCGGAGTTTCCGCCTGAGCCTGAAACTTTTGGGCTATGGGGTTCTCTTGATGTGAAGCAAAGGGAGCTTGATCTTTGAATTTATTGGACGATGACGGTTGAAACAACCACCTATCTATCCTCCAAGCTTGAGGAACCTGCAACTATATACTTCAAACCTACAACAAAACTGTTAAAGGTCTTCCCTACACAACACAACTCACACACACATGTTAATTTAACCGAAAATAAAACATGCAATATAAAAGTCTGTGAAATAAAGAAGCAATAAGATAAATCAAGCTAGATTAATCTTACCCTATTATATGATAGCATACCTACAAGGCTTTAGCAATTAACCACAAAACTGAAATGTAAGATACAAATTACCTCATTAAGACAATTACATTTAAATCAAAGCATCCACACATTTGAGTCCACACCAAAATAGCTCCAAAATCTTTATTATTCCAAATGACTACAATAGTATTACAATAGCTTGCCCAAGATTGAACTTACTCAATGAGGGAGGTCGACCCTGCTTAAATAGCAAATGGGGTGACAATTCCTAAGTGAGCATGTGCTAGGGTTAGGTTTAGGGTTTAGGTAATGCGTGGGTGATGAGGGAGTTGCGCACTAGTCAAAGGGTAGATGCGCTAGGGATGAGTGGAGTGTAGGCGGAGTGGTGTAAGGTAAAGGGGAAAGTATGTGGAGTGAAGGTGAGTGATGGGAGGTGAGAGTGGGAGTGAGGGGGAGTGAAGGTTTAGTTAGGAATGCATGGGCCCTTTAGGAGATGCGCCATGCTCTAGGAATGCGCCACCTAGGAGAAGGTGCCGAGTTCCCACATTGGGATCTCCTCCTAACTCCATGTCACCTCAATCAAGTGGACTCTACCTCAATTAAACTCGCCCAGGGCCTCCAATCAACTTGGGACATGAAAAAACATGTCTCAATCATGTTCCCCAGTTCTCCTAAAATTTAGGAGATTAATTTAATTACCCCTTTTCCATATTTTTTGAGTAATTTTGATTTTTTTAGTGATAATAATCACTTTTTTGCCTTGAAAGATGGGAAATAGGGGTTTCCATATTTTTTGAGTAATTTTGATTTTTTTAGTGATAATAATCACTTTTTTGCCTTGAAAGATGGGAAATAGGGGTTTACATGGTGTCCTGGACTGAAAAACGACATCTGACAATGCTTGATGCCATATTTTTTATATTTATTGACTTAGAATTAATAAATTCCATTTTTACGAGAATTTAATTAATTCACTGAAAGCTTAAAAAAAAAACCTATCAAACCTAGCCGCAATTTCCAAATGACTCAATCAATATGTCCTAATATGAACTTATATACATTTAGACACTAGACATTGGATTTTCCATGCCAAAATCTGCTTGCCAACACATACTCTCGCTTTGGAGCAAGTCTTCTAAGTGAAAATACTTAGAAATTATTTAATCGCTCACCAAGGCAAGCAAAAAAAATAATTAACAAGTAGAAAAAAACACTCCAAAATATGTGCTCACTCCCGATCTTGGGTGGCCAATAGCCTTTTACAATATCTCATACTTAGGAAATTTATTACAATGGTGGAAATGCGAAAAAATGGGTCTTTTTCAAGACCGACCAAACTCTGAACTCTGCAAATATGAGCACTGATTGCTCATTCTTTGGCAGTTCTTCAGGAAATTCAGCTTGTGCAATCTGAAACCATCGAAGCACTTTTTATCTTTGAGTTGAATTGAAAGCTCATGAAACCCATTTGTATATCAAAGACATTGCCAATAGAGGTCTATTTTCTTTATATAACCCAGAACAATACAATTTCTTTTTGAAGTACTTAACTCTTGCTAAGTAAAACCCTTATGCTATAAGAGACTATCTCAAATTTTTGCAAAATCATTAATTATAGTAAAAGAAATAACAAATAGGAAACCCTGTTGATCCTGCTCACCATTAGAAATGAATCCAGATCCAAGTGTGGAGGATGCAACTCTAATTATTGGTTGTCTTACACACAAGCTTTCTTGCACAACCTGCAACCAGATAATAGATATCATATAGTGTATATGGGTTGCTAAATCAAAATTTGGTCTCTCATTTGACTAATAGCCTCCTGAATAATACTTACTCTCTTGGTTTCTTGTTAATATACTCCTGAATAATACTTACTCTCTTGGTTTCTTGTTAATATACAACTGCATCAAGTACTATAGCTTAAAAAATGAGGATTTTTTTTTCCCTTAAAAATGCATCATGTGTTAAAATCAATTAGCAAGTATATCAATAGTAACATATACAACGACCCACATAGTGGTTACACCAGCCCCGCCTGCATATATGAGCAAGAACGGCTAGCATATCCGCCTTGGCTCACTATAAGGAGCAATGAATCTGACCTGGATGGTCCTGCCGGAAGGGTCACTTTCAAGCCCTGTAATTGTATACTTCATGTAAAACATCATAAGTATGTGGGACATGCAAATTCAACTCTAAGCATTTGTGGGACATGTTACCAGTAAGAACACTGAAAAATGAAAAGTATATATTCAATCCATAGTAAATATATCAACAATTCTCACAAGAATCCATGGAGGACTTGCCGACCCACTTGAATCGCTCCTTTCTACCTAAAGTGTGGCTCATATTTTTTTTTTATCCCGGATCTGCAAAGTTGTCAATTTTTTCAGTATATTTGTTAATACCCGTGAAAAACATTTGTGTAAACATACCAATAAAGCATACTTGACTTTATATTTATTTGAGATCACTGCTAATAAGTGTTAAATAGTTATTGATTGGTTCCTAGATCAATAAAATGGACATCGACATACAGTTTCCTAGCATATGTATGGTTACATTTGATACAATTACCTTTAGGCACACCCCGAGTCTAAGCATGGCTCGTATGCTTATGCTCACACCATGTACGTAAATAGGAATGACTTAATAGTAATGGACAACAAGCATGAGAGAGTAACCACTGCAGATTTAAACAGTTCTAGCAGTGATTGGATTCCATGGGATTGTATAATCCAAGCATGGCAGAAGGATTGATATCAGTTCAGAAAATGTTAACAAAGTGGAATAACTGCCCTGGAAAATTCCTCAAAACAAATAATTCATTTGTAGTCATAATGCAAAAAATTGTAATAAAACAGGGATGCACAACCAAAAATGATCCATGTCAATACTCAAGCTCATACTAGATTGAGCGGAGCAGTCAATTAGGAAGCACCTTTTAAGGGTAAGAACCGATATCAGGAATATATGAGTYATTTCTTCTGAACTRCAAATTAACTATCTATTTCCATATGCTYTTATTGCGCTATAACATAARCCTTGATATTGAATAACTTTCAAGCTCTCCTAAATAACAACGAAGGATAGATGTCTCACTCCCGAAAGAGTGTGGCCTTGCCTTTGAATCTTTTCGTGGCTTCCTTATCTGAGGGAAATGTGTCCTACTTCATTGCAATTGCTGTTGCTCAGGACCCAATTTCCCCCGTCTCTTGAACCAACATACTCATGGACACTAACCAGACTCCCACAGATCCGCTGCCATCCCTAGGCCATTGTTCGGTTCCTCTCGAGGAATCTTCCATTCAAAACCAAAATAAATGCCCCTTCTCGGAATCCTTTCAGTGCCAAAATTATATGCCAATATTGAGGGGCTAAGTCCTCCCCCTGGGCGTCTTGCAGGTGGCTGTGATTCAGGCCGATAGATTCCAGTCTCAGCACCTGCATGCACCCTTACCACGTGGTTTCTCTCACTGGACACTTGCATACAAGTCTGAACAGGAGCCTGGGTTCTCACTTTCTCTCGTTAGCATCAAAATCTGTTCTAAATACAAATGTCAACCTCCAAAATAAGTTCATGATACAAATGTCAGAAGTTTGAATTAGTGGGTGAGATTTAAAATTGATATTTCATATTTAATATATGGATATTTTGTGGTAGTGTCATTGCATTTATTTTTTAAGAATATAGTTATGATACGCTGTCTCATTAGATTTGTTACGTTGGCATGCTGGTGTTTATTTGCATTTCGAATATGTTCTTCATGAACGGTAGAGTTTATAATGATGCCTGAATCATAGTTGTTCTATTCAATTGTCCGATCAATGGTAGTTTCTCACTCCCAATACTTGTTATTGGAGAACTTTCATTCGGGGCATCCTAGCAGTAATATCTAAAGTCTGCAAAACGTAACATAAATCTTCGAAGCTGGAAATCATATTAATGAATAATAAGATAATGAAATTAAACAGTGAGCTAAGACAGCACAAACAACTTCAATCTGACATTCTCCATTTCCAATTTTCCACCCCTGACTAACATTTATTCTCACATGCAAAAAATGTTTTTTGGCATTATAAATTTCGAATTTGAAAGATCTAGGAAGCTTGTGGGGTAGCTCGAATTTATGGTGTCACTAATTAATACGAAAGTTCACACTCTGTTGCAAGCCCTAATTAGTTGGGTTCTATAAATTCTCTTCTAAATGTCGGATTCATTCAGCAGAAGAACACTGACTATGATTGTTTTGTTCAGACTCTACAAACAGTATGCAGCAGCGCAAGTTTCCCTTATTCAAGTGGCCTTGGGAAGACCTCAACAACTACAAGGTAAAATCAAAACACCATGTTAGAGACTTACTTCTTCCCAAGAATGTTAGAGACTTCAAGAGAGTCACAAATTTTAGTTTTTACAAGATGTCGTGGCTTCCTTCTTTCATATACAAGGACTTATTGCAGGTACACATATAATATTGTTCGTTATTTCTGAATGCATAATTACTCCACAATGTCTCATAATGCTTGAAGGTTTCTGTATATCACTGTGCTAAAACTCTTTAGCAGAGAGATACCTTCAGGCAATATTGTTCATGTTTATATACTGACATTCCTGTAACTGTTTCGTGGGAATGTTATCGTGAATGGTTTGAATTTGAATGTTTCGAAGGCTGTGGAAATAAACAGAGAGCAGAAGGAAGAGATTTTGTATGCAACTGTGATCGGTTCAAAGAATTCGCAGACACTTCCTTCAATAAACCAGGTTGCTTTCTTTGCCATATACTAGATTCTATACTCTCAATTACTCTCTAGAATTTTGAAATCACTAATTCAAATTCCAAACTCTCAATTACTCTCTGGAATTTTGAAATCACTTATTGAGATTCCATCTTCTTAAAATCTGGCAGGATGTTCTAATAGTTTGGGGTGAAAAGGATAGAATCTTCATGCTGGAAGAGGCCTATGTTCTACAAAAGTAACAAGTCCCCTACTCAAGTTATTGATTTCCTTACTGCCATTGAAGTCAGGTTATTAATTTTCTAATTGTTTTCTCCTGTGATGTTTAAAGGCATATTGGAGAGAAGGGTAAGCTTATGGTGACAAAAGACTGTGGGCATGTTCTTAAGGTGGAGAAACCCACCAAATTGAACCAGACTATCCTCGAGTTTCTTCAGTTGGATAATTAAATGAAGAGGATGGAGACACTGAAAATGAATGGTATGAGGACAAACAAGTCTAACATATTTGCGTTAAAAATAATATATTGTGATCTATGACCAAGGTTTCAACACCGATGACATCGATTAGCTGTATATCAATAATTGTAAAACAACTACCTGTTTTCATCACTAGCATTACGTTTTTTATAATTATAGTAATGCTCCACACTATATTCGGCTGTACTCTACTGAAAATGCATGAGACCAAGCTTGTTTTAATAATTTATCCTTATTATACCTGCCTCCCTGGCATGGTATAATAAGGAAAATGGGAATGGATAGGTTTCTTTTAGTAATGTGGTACAAGAGACAATACTCCCTCACTCAATTTGTGGTTAGAATTTTTAAGGGTGTGGTAGAGAAACCTTGGCTTAGTGCAAGGTCATCATGCACGTCATCAACCTTGACTCAACATCTAAGAAAATAAATCCATGTCACAAAACAAGTAATCATTATATTGCCCATCAAGTTTAGGTAAGGTGTAGTCCTTCGTTTGGATGTTGTTACTTGATGCATGAATGGAAGTGTACACAACTGGTCTTCTATTGGAGTACTAAAAAATGGATATAATTTTAGAAATGCCACCTCACCTAAATCAATATAGAAAAAAATTGTACAACTTTCGTAGCACCTGCAACTCTTTATTGTAATGGTTGAATTTATATGAAATATACAGTGAACATAGCGTGCCCTGATGGTCTATTATTCATGGTTTGGTTTGCAGTATTATCTATATTTTCCCTTAATTCCAATGGCAGCTCAGAAAATATGGTTTGGTGGAGAACATGAAGTTTATTGGTTCGTGCACATTCTAGTGGTATCGTTGGTAAGGTGTTTGATATGTCAATATTGGCATTTTTATTTTCGGGGGGATTTTTTTCCAGGAGACGACAAATCCACCCTTTCTCAACTGATTTTGATCAGGTTGACAGAGAATTTCACTGGTCAGTCTCTGCTCCATCTTAAACTAGTTGCATGATTCTATGTTGTGTTGGGAACTATAATTTGTTTGGTTCATTTTTTAGAGGATTTAAAATGAAATTCAATTGCATAGTGCCCGACTACAGTTACATTTCAATAAGGGGAATAATAATACATAATAATGCAAGCTTAACTTTTGGGGGTGTGCAGGGATAATTATATAATATTTGAAGCATGGATATAAACTATAGGGCATGCTTGTTTTCCTGGGTTAAGCAACCTTCCTCTATGGAATTACAGAGGGGTGATCTCAGTCTTGCTGCTGCATATGGGGCCAACAAAGCTACTATACTACTGTATTCATATATTCATAGAGCTTTTCACAGAGGCTCCTTGTTTGAAAATTACCATTCTTTGACCATGCATTTACTAGGCCTGAACCTTCAACATGTAAATCACAAAGGAAGCTTCATTTTGCTTCTTATGTTTGATGCCCTATTCTTAGTCAATTGTTAGAATGAATTATGAATATGATTGTGGTTTTATCTTATGAGCAGCTGGGACAAAATCTTTTTTGGAGCAGTTGGTGATGGTCTCCTTGATGGAAATTCCCATACTTGGGGTGGGTTTGATGGGCGAGGGATCTATTGGCATGTTCTATGTATACTTCTTAGGGTTTGATTTCATCAAGTTTATGATTCACTCAAATGTTGAGGTGGTTCCCCTGTGGATTTTTCATATGTTTCCATTTCTTAAGTACCTTCTAGCCACGCCCTTGTAAGTAAATTGTTTTGTTTCTAGCTTTCTTCATTAGTTAAAGTGGTTAAAGTCTACTTTACAGGATCAGATGCAACTAATTAGTAAGCAATATGCATTCTTTTTTCTCTCACGTTGCGATCCTTTTGATGCAAATCCAAGTCAAAAATCTTCTGGTCTCTGGTATCATCATGTGCATCACACCAAACTCGATTCAAATTATTGCCTCTTAATGCCCCTATACGACTATTTGGGAGGCACACTGAACCAAGAGGTCTTTATTCTCCATTTAAACATGCGTAGCAAATGTGCATTTCATCACCCTGAATGTTGTTCCAATTCATAGTGTGGTAAATGTATTATGGGGTTTCTTATGCAATGGTGATGATGTTTGGGGCTTTATTCTGAAGACTACTTATTAAGAGTTGTATACAGGGGAGGATATGAGAGTTCCAAATCTTGTGTTTTTCTGTCATGCTGTATGTTCCATACTATGGACGAACGTTTCCCGCACGACCATGTTCTTCTCAATGGTATGTGTGGATTTTCATGCCATTCATCTACCTTGGTTTCCCTGTATGGAGATGGCATTGGGAAACTTCACATGCAATTTTCGAAGTACACTATTGGAGAATTTAACTAGGAAACATGGGTTCTACCACGGCTTGGGTTTCAAGTTTCTACAACTTTTACGGCACCTATTATACTCATATTTGCATGATAGTTTTGATGAATATACAAAGGATTTGGTTAGTAATCTTAATAGGAAAGATATGATCAATATTTTTTTGCTATAGTCATAGTGGATGGAAATTGCTAATTAGTTTTCAGAATGTCAGTCTTCAAGTAATTTTGCATACTCACTACACCTCTTAATGTCAAAGTTGGGGGTATAGAGTAAAATATCGAGAAGTTAAACTCAGAGGTTTGCCCGAGCTTACAATATTTCACATGTTCGTGTTGCAATTTCTCCTGCCATTTGGACATGATAAAATCAACAATCTTATAGAGGGGGAAATTCTTGAAGCAGATAGAATAGGAGTGAAAGTAATTTCTCTCAGAGGTCTAGTTAAGGTGATTTGTCTTCAATCTGTCATCCACTCTTGTTTCTTATAGTACCTTTTGGAAAATGGACACATAAATTAGTTTACTACTTTATACACTAGCACATAATGATTTTCCTTGTGATGTGTCTATGTCCATCATGTTCAAACTCCTTTCTTCAAAGTACTTTTAAATTTTTAATTCCTACTTGCCTGCGATCAAGTTTTGTTCAGAATGAGGTCTTGAATGGAGGGGGAGAACTATTTGTGAGGAAGCATCCTAACCTTCACATCCAAGTAGCTCATGGAAATACTTTAATAACAACTGTGCTTTTACATGAAATTCCACACAATGTAGATCAAGTATTCCTTACTGGTTCAACATAAAAAATTGGCAAGGCTATTTCTCTCTACCTCTGCAAAAAATGAGTTAGAGTCTTGGTAAGGTCATTAAAATCTTCTTATTTTTCACCATGACCAACAAATACTACTTGAAATTCAACTAATTACAACATATTTTGAACTTCGTGGAACCTAATCAAGTCATTCTTATAGAACTTCTCTTTTACAGAGGCTTACAACATATTTTGAGCGATTTAAAGCAGTAAGGAGTTAGGCCCCTGTTGAATATCGAGAATACCTTGAGCATGTTTCTAAATACGAAGAAGCGAGGTTTTGCAAGGTATCCACTTATCCTTCTTCCTCAAGTGTAATGGGTGATTTCATAGTTGAAACCCATAAAGTTAGCATTTCATCCACTTTTTCCCGCCTTCAATATCGAAGGCCATAGATTACAATTGAATTATGTAGCATACGCGTCCAAACTCTTAAAAACAATTTTTTTGGAAAAATGTTGCTTATATTAAGGAAAGACAAAAGTGAAAAAAGACTACAGGTGGGCACATTTATGTGAAGGTTAATAAAAGAACCTTTAGATCAAAATGCGCCTTAATTGAACAACCATGCACATCACGCAACATGAGAATGCTAGAGACCGTAATATGCAAAAAGAAACAAATAAGGTAGAGTCACTGAATATAGTATCACATTGGAGTTTCCATAATTTTTTTTTTGTGAAAAATACGTCTTATATTTATAGAAAAGTATTTACAAAAAGCTGAACAGAGAGTGGAAAGGTATGCACAAAGAACATCATAACCTCTTCCTTAGAGTAACTAATGCTAAAATAGAATCAAAGTATGCCACATGATCCAAAGATTGAGCATATTTGATCAGAAGAGAACCCTTGGCCAAGGGATAATGATGTACCTCATCCTTCCATATAGAACAAAAAGAAGAAAAAGAGCTGATATTGTGATAAAAAACTACCTTGCACGTAATCTTCCACAGAATAAATGGGGCCAAAATCCTTAGACAATGCCAAATCCATGCAAATGCAAGATGAAATTGCAAGCAACAATATCCAAACACTACAAAGTGCTAGGGATTCTTGCCCTAGAGCTAACATTGAATACTAATCCTCAAGGTACTTCCAACATTGCTTGCCAAACAAACACTCCCAAAAAAATATTCTTCATTGTCTCTGGTCAACTGAAAATTGGACATAAGTGTCATGGGCATGTTGTTACCACTTTTGCTTTTTTAGTGAGGTGTCAACAAGAGTCAATAAAGGGTTGAGCAGAGACATAAGTGGTATCTCTAGCCACATGTAACATAACATTCTCCAAGATGGACTATCGTCGACCAATAAAGGGTCGATTAGAGACATAAGTGGTATCTCTAGTCATAGGTAACATAACATTCTCTAAGACGGACTATCGTTGACCAACCATATGCAATAGTTTTGTATGAATCTCTCTCTCTTAGTCACCTGGTTCTGAGGATTCAGTGGCAGTGTTGGCATCGGTGCTACATGTCATAATCGATAGACATTATTACCTGGGAAAATAGAGGTTGGTTTGTGAGGCATTGTCGTGCCTAGGGATTTGAAGGGTTGGCATGAAAAGCACATACAAATTGGTATAAGAGTGTTTTGATAAACAATGAATAGAAAATATGTCTATGATGCTACTCTCTTAATCAAGTTTATAATCATGAGGGCAAAGGAATTCGTAGCTGACCGAGTTTCTCCCATGCACTGGTATAACGTGCAAATGAAGCCCCACGCATGCATCTTGATTACCTAATTAACCACTTGTTGCTCACTCTACGCCACTCTACCCACAACTTCATGGATTAGGGCTTCATGAAAGTTATTATTCGAATGGAAAGGTTAATAGGGTCTCTAGGATGAGATTTCCAAATCAGTTTAATTGCACTCCTTTGCGGTTGAAAAACTCTCTCACGAGGAAATGACGAAAAACACTTTTTCCAGAGCCATGTTCATATGATTTGTACAGATTGACATTCTCATCGGATCGTTGGGGTGGTGCAGTTGTAGCGTCGGATCGTCGAGGCGATGCAATTGTAGCATTGGAAGGGTGGTTAAATGAAGGTCGGAAGGCCACAAAATGGGAGCCAATGGGTTTCCATCCAAGCTTACAAGGGTTTACACAAACTTATTACAGTCGATTTGCAAAGATTAGTACATCCGTATGTAGGTTCAATGGGAAAGGTAAAACAAATGATAGAGGAGTTCAGATTTATTGCTAAATTTTAAACATGGGTTCATGAGCTTTTCCACTATCTTATCTTATCGGTCTTCCTTCCCCAGTTTTACTTGATACCCGTAACTATATTGTCAAAATAAGGTGCATTGTCACAATAAGGTTATAACACTTGATTAATAATAGTTTACCAACACACCGTACACAAAGCAATAAACAAAGCAATACACAAAGCAAGGTTCATTTCCATTTTCAAACTTTCCTAGTAGAATTTTTCAAATTTCCAATTTCCTGGCAGGGACTAAGGTGCCATGCAACACTTGTTTCATACTATGAATCTTTAGTTGGTACTAAGGTAATCCTAATATATATTTCAACTATACACATTTACATTTAGTATTACTAAGGTGGATTCACAAGACAAACTTCATAAGAATATTGAGTTTCTTAATTGATTATTTCACAGATTTTCAATAAATCAAAAACCTTGCATTGTCTAACAATTGTAAGTGCACTTGTTTCATACTATCAATCTTTAGTTGGTACTAAGGTAATCCTAATATATATTTCAACTATGCAGTTGGTACTAAGGTAATCCTAATATATATTTCAACTATGCACATTTACATTTAGTATTACTAAGGTGGATTCATAAGACAAACTTCATAGAAATATTGAGTTTCTTAATTGATTATTTCACAAATTTTCAATAATCCAAAAACCTTGCATTGTTTAGCAATTCTAAGTATATATATGAAGTTCGAGAACATCTTCATCATTTAAAGTTTAATTAATTTTAAAATTTATATTTTAAATATATTTTATTTATATATTTTTTTAATTATAATTTTAAATATTTATTAATACATTTTCTAATTTTTAAAAAAATGATTTTAAATATTTATTACATTTTCTATTTTTTTCTAATTTTTTTTTTAAATATTTATTACATTTTCAGTTTTTCTAAAAATGATTTTAAATATTTATTAATACATTTTCTTTTCAAAGATGAACACACCATTTCCAAAATCCAACTCAACCATCACCTCATATGATGCTAGGATTCCAAATCATAGATGATTGCATTAACATGGATGAGGACGTAACCTTAAGCCATATGGTCATGAGATATCTTCACCCTGCAACGCCACATTGAGAGATGGGGATTCAAATATAAAATAAGTATAATGGATCACTTGGATTCTTTAAAGTTTGGATGATGATGTGACAAGTAAACCTTTAACTAGGGTGTAAAAAATGGTTGAAAAATTGATTTCATGTGGGCACAAATTAAGATCCACACCATATGAGATGGAGTGACATAAATACGATGATTCTTTGACACAAGTTTTTGAAAAGTATATATAAGAATATATTTAGCTATTGGTATTATGCAACATAATCATATTTGACGAATTTTATTTTTATGAACATAGATATATGATAATGGTATTATGTAACATAATCACTTTTGAAGGTATGAAGGTATGTGAAGATTTTTTTTTTATGAATATAGTTATATATAACAATTGTTGCATGACAGTGTAGTTCCTGTCAAGTTGGAATGAGAATAAATGCATTGCTACGACGGGACCGAGTACAAACACGTGGGAAGCAAGTTGAAGTACATGTGGTATCCATCCAGAGGATGACTTTGTGGTAGCGGGCACATCACGTTAATATGTGAACGAGGAAGTTTTTTCCTGGGGTGTATATAGTTTAAACATGGTACTTAGAAAACTTCTGTCTAAATGATTTGCAGCAAAGGTTCCTGGGAAAAAGGACCAAGAAGCATAGACAATAAACATTCAAATGCAATAGAATATTAAACAAAGGTTGGATCTGTTCCATATTTCTAAAGCAACAAAGGTTCCTGTTTCTTTGAAGTCTATACATTAAAGTAACAATAGAATAGGCATACAAAGCAACAATAGAATAGGCATAAAAGTAAAATACATTAAAGTAAAATTAAATGAAATGGTTCCAAGATCTTTCAACGTATTTGAAGATGAGTAGGCATGAAAATGTTGCAGATAACAACACTAAAAAAATAACTTCAAAGTATGTGTGTATCATATACATTTTTTTTGATAGTACAAGAAAGATTTAACATTTAAAAAAGTGTTATGATGTTGGTCTTTGAATGTCTTGCAACAAAGGTTCATGGACACAAAAAATTTAGCATTCAAATATTTTTGGAATCTGTTCCATATTTCTGTTTCTATTCCAAACATTCAAACACAATAGTATATTAACAATGTCTCACAACAAAAGTATTTCTGAAGCATACACATTAAACATTCAAATACAATAGAATACTAATAATGTTTTGCAACAAAGGTTCTTGGACACAAAAAATGTAGCATTCTCGGATTAGTTTTATTTGAAATTGATCAAAAATTAATAATGTATGTTACATATTTATGGAATCTGTTCCATATTTCTGGAAATTTAAATGCATTTGTCATATAGACTGGGATTGGGGCTCCCACAGACCATAAAAAGAAATAAGTACAAGAATTATGAATGTAGAAAGAAGAAGTGCGTGATGGTAGAGAGGAAGACCTGAAAAGAAGAAATTGAAAGTTATGAGTGTTTGGTTAGAGTTTTCTATTTAAAGAGGTATAATAATTGGATTGATAAAGAAAACAAGATGACATCAGTATAGACTTACTATGAAGCCGATGCGTTTTTGTTGATGTCGTCGACGGTCACTAGAATCATGTCAACCGGTTGTTTCCCTTCCTGGATGAGGTTGTCCATTCTCCGTTGGAACCATTCTTCAATGTAGCTTCTCATGGAGGCCACGTTGATTTCATCTTGGACTTCTATGTTGAAAAGGTCGTTTTCTAATTTCCTTACATCCATTGAAATACTATGCAGACTTTGTTCAATTTCTTCATTGTGTGCCGAATAGTCCAGTACCCATCTCTTGAGCTCATCTACACGATATTCAACGATACTATAAAACTTTTCGAAAGACAACCCCTTTAAAATATCAAGTTGTTCATCGAAGGATTCTTTGGTCATTGAAAAGGATTTTCGAATTAAGTTTGGGTCTTGAACCTCATTGGTACTTCCGACTAAGTCTATTTGGATCATGTTTGTGAATAATTATTCCTTTTCTAATATGGCTTGTTTACATGATTCGAAAATGAGCTCCAGGTTCTTAACTTTATTTTTCCAACATGCTTTTAATTTTTTGGTCCTCTTTGGGAAGGGGAGATTCTCTTGTCTTCTTTTCAGATCCGAGGTGTTGATGGCATGGTTGGAAAAATGGGCTAGCACCTGTTCATAGAAACATTGATCATTTTTTAAATTCGTCTACAAATGTTCTTATAAATCATTTTCCCTCTTTCGAAAGGAAGCTATATTTTGTGATGTTTCCCAGGCTTCAGTAACTAGATGCATTCTTTTCTTGATGTTATTCTCTACAAGGGCTCTAGACGATGCAAGGAGGGTGGAGGATACTTTTATCTTGGCTGCAGTGGTAGCAGACACATTTTTCTAAAGGACTGACAAACTCAGGGGTAGAAATGAAAGCCTCCTCAAATTCCTTGGAGTGGTCTTTCAGTCTGGAATTCTCCGCTTCAATTCCTCCAATGGAATCATCAAGAGAATCACCGGTTACGTGGTGAAATAGGGAGATTTGGGACGATCGCATTTTCCTAAAGTTAATCTCTGTGTGAGATTTTCCTTTCATATTTGTTACATCTCTCTTTTCAATGACCATATTTTTAGATTGGCTGTCAAAAACAACGCTCTGGAATACAAATGATTCATCTTTGTCAAAAATGTCGGTCTCAGCTATTTCTATTGTAGACAGACCAACTTTGTGCATGTGCTCAGTTTCAATTTCAAGTTGCATATGTTCACTTTCAATTTCCGGTTCGTTCGCCTGCCCTACATTGTTTTTTCTCTTCTTCGTCAGTGGAATTTTGTGAAAATTTTCAATTTATATGCGAGGAGGGTTCTTATCTCCTCCTCCGTTTGAAGATTTCTGGGTTGATTTCTTACTGGGGTGGGCCGTTGAAGCGATGCTCCGTGATGTTGTGCTCTTGGGAGTGCTGGCGGGGGATTGGGCACTCTTCTCACCGGATAATTTTCCCCATTGTCTGTACAATTTAGTCGCGCTTTGCAATGTCTCTACGTTGCAATTGCCAGAAGCAGGATTGTTGTCATCACTATCCCTGTCTTTAGTCAGGCGTCTATGGATAAAAGAGCTGCTAAAGACAACTGCTAGTAAATGTTCTCGAAGCATCCTTCCCTAACAATAAATCTTTTAAAACTGAGACAAAGTCATTAAAAAATTCATAAAAACAATGGGAGGCCTTGTGTCACCATAGGGCCTGGTACCAGAATGTTACTGGGTCGAATCCACAGTTTATTTTCTTGGAAAGAGATAGTTTTGGAAACGGACAACAATGCACTATTGTGAAAATCAAGTAGGATGACATATAAAATTTATTCGATTCTTTGAATCGTGACAAATGGGAACAGATTTCAATGGAAATTAGCTTCCCCCAATAAAAAATGAATTGTTCCTTGATTGTGAAGTACAAAATATAAATAATTATACGGGAAATGCTTGCCGTGGATGCCTGTCTCGTTATTCTTGTAAACAACCAAGCAATTTCCCAGAATGGATTTCTAAAGGAACTTACCTTCAACTTTGTGATATCTCTAGGAATTGTTGTTGGGTCTTCGAGGAGCTCGGCTAAGTTGTCCAACTCGTTATCATGTTTTTCTAGGAACCGCTTGCAGTCTTGTCTTCTGAAGGTCAATGTTGGCTCCGACAATTTTAACATCTTGCAGAAGACCTGAGGTGAAAAAGAAACATGAGAATGGTCGCGCAATGGAATAATTCTTTGGTTTGGAATATGTTTTTCGACACACCAAGAGACCACCTCCTTACAGTAAAAAACCTCAGGGATGCAGCCTGCACAAGCGATTCCAGGGGTCCAAATCACTTTGTTCTGGGCAGAACGAGATGAATAGTAAAAGTATGCCCTGGACCACTGGAAGTTGTGGTCCTAATGTCCAAAGATATTTACTGTATCTCCACAAAACTGTTGTCGACCTGCTGCCATAAGTTTACAAGAACGTTTGTTTGTTCCAGATGATGAATGAAATGAAGAGTTAGAAGGGATAATATAATGCTGCACAAATCTTGGTCCAATGCGTGTGAATGGGAGATCTCCTCGAGACTTTCGCTCATTAATGACAATTTCGACGACTATTGCATGATGCACTGTTAACATTAAAGACTAGTAATTGCACACATAGAAGTGTGAACATGGTGTATACGACAATGAGAGATTAAGCATTGTAGATTTCTTGAATGGGCCAATGCGACGACCTGTGTTTGAGATGAACAATCGGAAGGGACAATATAACTCTTTGCAGATCTTGGTTTAATGTGTAATAATGAGAGATCTCCTCGAGCGTTTCGCTCATTAATGACAATGTTGATGGTTCCTGCATGGTGAG
>SNQJ01S0112954.1:28552-48597 GCA_010110895.2 Picea sitchensis
TTTTTGAAACCACAAAAGTTTTGAGTGCAATATGTATATAACGCAACAAGAAGAAACAGAGTTCAAAAGCGCCAACCCGACAACCGCGGCCATAAAATTGGCTAAGTATGGAAATGAACAATAGTCAGTCAGATTCGTCATGTGCGGATATAGATGGAGATGAAGATATGTCAGTCCGCCAACCCTGGAACTCGCGATCATAGAAATGAGACTAAGTATATAACCAGAAAGCGATAATATACGGGAAGAAGAAAAGGCAAAAAGGGATAAGTATCACACAGAGGAAAATCTACTGTTCCTTTATTAATGCCAATCTTTTTGAACCCCTCGTGAGTTTTCACTAGTTAAAGCATAAATTGTAGATCACGGAAGTTATTTGGCTGCAAGATGTATATGACATAACATGGGACATAGGTGTTGGATACCGCAAACCTGGGACCCGTTGGCCAGATAATTGGCTAAGCTTTGGCCAGAAGGAAGTTTTTATATTTATTCCAATAGTACTCATATTAGTATATATGCACGGATATTATCAAATAGAAGAAGTTGCAATATATGCAAGATAATGAACAGGAACATGGCGTCAACACTTGAGTTGCCTTGTTGTAATAGTCATTAATTCATTCTATTTACGAGACCTGAAGAATGAAAGCAGGATGGGTCCTCCAATTTATTTCTTTAAGTATAGGGCCGACACCACATAAGTATGGCATATGACAAATTATTCTTCCATGTAAAATGTAAGAAACCAACAGAGTAGCCTTTATTTAAATTGAAGTACTGGGAAACAAAAAGAAAAGCTTGTCGTCCATGTTCAACGACACACAAAAAAAAAGGTACAAAATAAAATGAAAAGCAATACCAGAGATTTAAAAACACCATAAAAAATAAAAACGCAAATATTCTATATTCAAATAAGATGGGTTACAAAATACAACTGAGATTATTTGCCACAATGATTGCGATTTTGCCTGCCGTCGACCAATAAAAAAAATGTACAATAATGAAGCTTGTTGATAGTCTTCTTGAAGATCAAATCCTTGATTCGTAAAAAACAACGAGTTGAATATCAATTTCGGGTCTTGGACTTAATTGGTGATGCCAACTAGATCTATCCCAGTTTTTTGAATAGATTGTCTCTTCTAGATATGGCATGCTTGCATTGGCTAGTTATTCAACATTCCATTCTTTGTTAAGTATTAATTTCCCTCTGCTGTAAAAAACTTAGGGTTTAAGGTGCCTTCCTTGTAATGTTCCTGACCATTAACATCCGAGACAACTTAGAAATGTGATTCAGGCCCAATTCAAAGTTGAGGGAGTCGTTTTATGTGACGTCAGTTATTAGGGAAACAAATCCTGTTAGGCAACAAAAGCTGAGACAGAAAAAAAATTCAAGTATGTTGTGATTGTTATTCTCCCTGTATTCGATCATCTGTTTGGTTGAAAATCCTGCCTGAATATTTGTATATTGAACTTCTTTGTTTTATTACAGTAAATTGGAAGGAACATCCAAGCCAACTACAAAATGTTCTTCTGTTGAAGTACATGACTTCTTCCGGAAACACAGGTCTGGAAAGTGTATCAAATGCTGTAGATCACATCAAAATATATCTTTCGTTGTAGGGGTGGCAGACATGGCGGCCCATATAAAGGTATGCAATGTTTTGAGGTGACACCAAATATAACTCCATGCTCGAATACACTCAATAGGAAATTATAAAATTGGATACCAGCCAACATGAGAAAATGTATGGGCGTTTGAATAAATATTATGAAATTACAGAACGTTTTATGCCAAAGTTGTAATAGAATTGACAGACAACCAATTTCTATGTCAAATAATGTTGAGCAACCTTTGGATGCAGCAAGAGACTTGACATACAATCACTTTAAGGCATCCACATAGGCGAAGACCCTAGGCTCCAGATAGCTTCAACCTCAGACATTGACATTGGTGGTGGCAATGGGAACAATGCTATTGACTGCATTGCGACAATGCTGTGAACAAACAGGGTTGTCATTGTCAAAGTACTTAAACTGCATGATTTTCAGACTTGCAAAGAATATAGGCTTTAGTGTTGATTTCTCATGAAATACACAATGTTGGTTTGAGTCCATAAATATTTGGATGTTGGGTGTCCTGTTCCATAATGACCTTGACATTAGGCACATGGAAGACATCTATTATCTGACATTGCAATGTTAATGCAATTGCCATAGTGGAAGATGACTCAATTGCATTGGCACAAACAATAGTAATTTTGTGATTATTTAACATCCTTGAAGGACGTGAACCCCAAACAATGCCTAAATTTTTTCGAACGAGTGTATGTTCAAAAAAAGACATTGTTCTATGTTAAAAATAAAATAAAAAATTGTATGGTTTGAACATTTTTATTTTATTTTTATCAAAGATCGTATAAACTGCAACAGAAGAAATGCATTTTCCCCATCCAACTCAAGGGAAACAACAGAAAGATTGACATTAGGTTGAAACATATATGGAAACACACCACTACATTAAGGTCTCTTCTAAAGAATGAAATAAGATGATTACATGAAGGTGGTAGTAAAAGACGATTTTCAGAAACCAAATCATTACCTGAACATGCGAAACCTCTTGCAGAAGGTGGTAGTGTAAAGTAATCCTCAGAAAATGTTGCAAAGTCTATAATCCATTTATATGCGTAGGAATAGTAAAATAAAAAATGTGCAGTAGCGATAGGCAGTTGATTGTATGTGGAGTCTGTAACTACATCCAGAGGACAGTGAACAAACTTTGACAAAGAACATGGCTTTCTGTCAAGTCTGTTACCACACCCAGAAGTAGCTCAACAAAATTTGAAATAGAAACTTCTGTAATTTTAGTATGTCGATTTATTCACCCATACAGTTTCTCTTACCTGATTCTGGGTACATTCGCGAATGGAGTAATATTTCGTGTCATTTCCAAATATCACAAACCATTTTGCAATCCACGATAAGTGAGACACCCTAGATGAAGAAAAATTCTTGTGTGCTTTGCATAATTTGATACACTTGCCAAATCTGTGTTGTTGGAAGAAACTATGTACTTCAACAAGGGAGTAGTTTGTACATGAACTGAAAATCCCTTCCAACTCCCAGCAAGAAAACAAAGAATATCAACAAACAAATTTCCAGGCAAGCTTTTCAACCAACTAAAATATCGAATACAGGGAGAACACCAACCAAAAGATACTTGTTTTTTTTTCCCCTGTCTGAGTTTCTGTTGGATAAGAGATCTTTTTTTTGGCTCAAAGATCACATCACACAAAACCAGTCTCTCTTCTTTCATTTGGGCCTCAATGGCATCTCTAAGTTGTCTTACATGTCCATGACCAGGAACATTAGAACGAAGGCACCCTAAAGCCCATCTCTTTGATGATAGAGAGAAATGGAAATAAGTATTTAAAAGCAACACTGGAGGAAGACAATATGATCTTCTGTAGATTTTAGTTTAATTCGTCTTAATGACAGATGCTCTCGATATTTTCCTTAATTAATGACAATATTTTTGAATATGTGTGCTGAATAGTGACTAATAACACGTATTAACATTCCCATATCCGAGCAGATTCTCAAATCTGACAACATCTAACATATGCACAATATTAAAGAGAGACATGACGTCAAGGCCTCTGTGAATGAAACGTTCATTGATGGCGGTGAGGTAGTACAATATTACACTGCTACTATGATGAAGCCTTTGAAAAACTAAAAGAGCCAATATTTTGTTTTTGCAAATTCAAAATGCAGGCAAAATAATTTACCAGAACACATAATATTCGTCTGTCTATGCATTTTAATGGGAGATGTCCTTGATCTTTCCGCTTATTAAAGCCAATATTTTTGAACCTGTCTGGTTGTTTGTCACTTTTGAAAGCATAATTAATTTCCATTGGGAAGGGCATAAGGTAGCGGGGATGGAGGGGAGCGAAAAATGCTTTTAAACTTTCCTGAACCCAGGAATGCGTGAACCCGCGAAACTTTGAAAACTTGCCTAAGTATGGAAAGACAGGTCAAATAGACAAAATCATCATAGGTAGAGGCATGGTTACGAGTTCGAGGAGTGCAGGTCGATTTGTAGAGCATGGAAGTTCTGTGTGCAAGATGTATACAATGAACACGAGTTACCATAGTTCGATAGCTGCGTTCAAAAAATTGGCTAAGTATGCAACCAAATGACAGTCGATTGGGATCGTGATGTGAATATATAGATGGAGATAATGATTTGTCATTTCGCCACATAGGGAACCCTTGAGCACAAAAACATGAGAAAGTATAGAACCAGAAACACATAATAGAGCGGAAGAACAAAAGGTGAAAAACGAGAAAGTTTACAAGAGGAAAAAAAAAGGGAGAGAATAACTATATCGCTCAGACAACAACACTTACTCTCATAACTATGAAACCATGGTAAGACATAAACCATGGAAAAAGCATTGCCAGCTATGAAATATAGTTGGAGCGCAACAAACTCTGGTTGAATCCGTAAGAGATGCAATTTACATCGACTGCAAAATTTTGTATGCTATTTTATCTTAATAGTATTTTATGGGGAGCCAACCGCAAAAAAATGTAACAACAGACGCAACTGCAGATGCAACACCCAAACATTGCAAATATTAGGCAAACAAGAGCAAGAAGAAAATAACAACTCAGTTAAGAAGCACCAAAATGCCCAACTGCAGTCGCAGACACGAACTGTACAAAGTCGAATCAAACAACAATAAGAAGCATCCAATGAACAAATAAGCAAGCACCAACCAGTCAACCAGGAATGCCACAGTTCCAATCGTGGTTGCAAAACCCCAAACGTGCAAATTGCAACAAGACGAACAAGCAAACAAGAACAAAAACAACATGCAAATAAGAAATCAGTGGAGATGCAAGAAGCAACCTTGAACCAGTGAACCAACAATGCCGTTGAAGTACACTATTGCCCAAATTGAGTGCAAAGAACATTGCATATATATATAAAAAAAACGGAAGAAAATGTATTGTAACAAGATTGCTAAGTAAACATTTAATGCTGCGAAGCTTGTTAGGTAAACATTTAAGTCTGTCAGAAATGATCTGTAAACATTTAAGAAAGAATGCAATGTGGCAGGTCTCTGACGTACCAATTTTTTTTTATTACAATTTATTATAAAATAAAATTAGTAACAATAGTTCGAACAATAGAGAATGTATTCAAAGGACAAACTTTGGATATGATAGCATATCAAACATTGGGATAAATTTAGCTAACATACAATGCTAAGACGAACATTCGAACTAATACTAGCATTAATCCACCTTCAAGCAATGCATAAGAAAAATATATGATTCAAAAAGATTGTAGACGATCAAAAAGTTTGGATATGCTAACATATAAAACATTGGGAATAGCGAAGCCGACAATAAGACCTCCAATCTGTTATCCAATCAAATCATTACATATATGGTACTTTTTATTATATAAAAATCAATGTTTTTAGTTCCCTAGCTCCAACAATACATATTATGCAAATATTTGTGGTCAAAGGACAAACTAATATGAATTCAACGATTTATCGATCGCTATAGTCCCTCTATGCCTACAACAGGAACTAATAAGACTCTTTGATATTCTAAGGAAAAAATTGGGTTTTTCTCGTTGAGAAATGTGAAATGTAATAAAAAGGGATAAGTATATAAACTAAGATAAGTATATAATAAAAGAGGTGATATTTTGGGGAAATTTAGTAGACATTTTCTCTCATTTTAAATATGGTATCAAGGGTAGACTAGATTCCATAAAAGCTCGAGGCTTTGTCAATGGCATGGCCCAAGGCCTTACACTAGTATACTCATCAAGATCTCAATATGTCTCTAGCAAAAATAGAGCCTTGGTGGAGAGGATAACAATCATTCCTCTTAACCAATTAAGATAAACCCAATTGAGACACACATACACATATAAAATCATACTTACACTCACAAAAGCATTAATATACTTTTAAATAATACTCTTCGGATCACAAAAAATCTTCTCAATTTTTAATTTATTTTAATATTAATAATAAGAAGAACACTATATTTAAAAAAAAACTTGATAAATACATAATATTTGAAACCATAAAAAACATAAAGAAGAACGAATAAGACATGTTAACTAGCTATTTATTTAATAGGTGCATTCATTTTTTTCCAATAGAAAATTTGCTCAAATTATATTAGAGTATAATTTTTTTACATCTTCTTGTCCATAACAAGGAATCCTGTTAGAGACTAAACCGGAAGTACCATGTACTCAAAACAATAACTGTCCGAAAATAACATTCCTTACAAGTCTTAGCAAACCGATATTTCAAAATGAAATTCTACATAAACATAATACTAGATCAAAAGGAAAACATCTGACTTTTATACCCAGATCTATATGATAAAAGTCCAAAAATAGTATAAGCAGGCTCAAAATACCGATATACAAAAATTGTCAAAAAAGGATGAGATGATTTTTGGGACCTTCAGTGCCATTTTCCCACTTGAAATATGTAATTCTGCCTTTAGGTTCATGAATAACTTGTTTAGATAGATGATCTGCCTCCTCATTAAATTCCCTGAAAATATGCTAGAAACTAATTTCTTGAAAGTTTTTTAATAATTCCTTTGTTCTAAGTTTCTATCCTTCAATAGAACTAGCCTGGAGTCTTCCTCTATTGTTTAGCCATTCTATTACTATCTTTGAGTCTCCCAGAACCTGAAGTTTTTGAAGAGATAAATGAGTAGCCAGTGTGAGAGTTTCCCATACTCCCAGTAGTTCTGCCCTTGTATTGGATCCTTCCCCACAATTGTAAAACCATCTATAAACTGATAAATCTGGAGTTTTGATAACACCCCCGACTCCACATTGCTTGCCACCTGTTTGTGCTGCCCCATCAAAACATGCAATAGAAGTATCAACACGCCGAGTAATCAAACAAGATCTTAAAGGGATATGTTTTTGTGTTGTTGCGTGTCTTTTAAGTGATATGAGAGTCTTTATAAACACAGAGAGAACTGAGGGAGAAGCATTCTCAAAGATATCTTTGTTCCTCTCTATCCAAATATACCAACAAGTAAGGGAAGGTAGAATAGATGAGACATATTTGTCCTTAGTCCAAGAGTTAAAACAATCAGATAGTGTGTCCCCTTCCCAATTTTTTTTATGCTTCTGAAAAGTTTTTATTCTTTCCCAAACCATTTTGGTGAAAGCGCACTATATGAAAAGGTGGTTAATATCTTTAGTGTTATGTTTTCACAATTAAAAACGGCTTGGGCCCTCCCATCCTTTTTGTTGTACTATATCCCAAGTTAATATTTTGTTTTCAGCTGCCAACCAAATAAACAATTTGATATTGAGTTGAATGTCCCATTTCTAGATATTATACCTCCATACACCAAACCTCGGGAACCTCTGGGTAGAAATGAGATCCAAATAAGCATTTTTTACAGTAAGAGACCCAGAATTATCGCCTCCGATCCACATCAGTTCATCTTCTGTATCCTAGATGGAGGCTCCTGCACTAATAACAACGATACAAAACTGATCCCATTCAGCTGCCAGCTCACCTGTAATACCCAATTCGCTGCTACAGATCCAATTGTCTATGAGGGAGAAATGATCCAAGTTCCCTTTGGCTTGGGCGAGAACTGTGATCTTTTTCCGCCTTAAGTGAGTGATAAGAGCCTGCGAGAGAAAGGATCTATCTCCCAGTCCCAATATTCTGTCTCTACCAAGAAAAATAAGGTGGTCCGATCCGGGGATCCAACTTAGCCAATGTGTGATCAAGTAGACCAATTTAATAAGACCATTCTAGATCCTTGATTCCATAGACTGTTTGAAGTTGACCAACCTAAACCAATTGATAACTATTGTAAAGGGAAGATATTTATCCTTAATAACATTGTGCCAAATGCCATCCCGAGTTTGAACTCGCAAAAGTGTATTAGCTGTCAAAGCGTTGTTAAAATGGAATAAATTGCGAAAAACCCATCCACTGCACTTCTTTGGTCTAGATAGAGATTCCCACCTGCAGAGATGTAAATGTTGAGTTTCACTGTTACCATTCCATAGAAAATTAAACACAATTTTCTGAATCTTGTTTAAAACTAAGCATGGAATGGTCTCCAAAGACATCCAATAAACCGACTGACTCTCCAATACCGATTTTATTAAAATATATCGACGACCCAAGGATAACCACCTATTGCACCACAGTCCAATTTTTTTCTCCATCTTGGCCAACAACCAGCTCCAGTCATCAGATTTGTACACCCTAGTCTTTAGATAATAGCCAATGTATTTGAAACCTATAGCTAGATCTGTAAATGTATATGGGAGAAATGAATTGAATTTGGTTAGTTCCACTTCAGATAACCCCTCATAAAGAGAAATATTTTTTGAATCATTTACCTGAAGACCCAACGCTTTATAGAACAATTTGATAAGTTTGTCAATTTCCAGCCATTATTGAAGTGTGACATTGGTCATGATTGATACATCACCCACGAGAATAAGTGGAGAATTTTTATCATTCTAGAAACCTTAATACTTTCTAGTTTGCCTTCCCCTTTTCTTTCCTTTAATAACATGCTAAGATCCTCCATAACCAGAATAACTAATTATGGGGATAAAGGACACCCTTGGCGTAAACCCCTGCCACTCCTGAAAATATCTGTAGCCTCTCCATTAAGTAACATAACAAAAGATGAGGTAACGACACAAATCATAATCCAATTATTCATCTGGATACCAAAGCCCACTTGTAATAAAATCATCCTTAAAAAATCCCAATCTATGCAATCATATGCTTTCCACAGATCCAATTTTAGAACAAGTGATTTTTTTTTTATGCTATGGAGGCACTCATGTGCTATTCCAATAACATCATGTATCTACCTACCTTTCAAAAATCCCAACTTCTCTGCTGAGAGTGATCTGTAAAGGACAAGTTTTATTCGATTAGCAATGATTTTTGAGATTAATTTGTAGCGTAGGTTACATAACGATATAGGCATGAAATCCCCAAAGGTAGTTGGCTTATTTGATTTTGGTATAAGGGATAATAACATAGAATTTATGCTCCCAATGATAAATCCTTTCAATCTCGACTCCTAAACCATCTCTAGGAGGTCCTCCCCTACCAAATCAAAGAAATGAGTGAAAAAATCGACAGTCCAGCCATCGTGACCTTAACTTTTATCCTTTTTGAATGGAGATAAAACTTCTTTCAATTCACCCAAATTAATTGGACCATGCAGTGATTTTGCCTCTTCAACATTAACCAGCCTGGAATTAGACCAAAAACTTTGACTTTCTTAGTTGTGGAAGGATGGCCCAAAGCCTTGAATTTTTTTTTAAAGTAATTTACCACCTCCTCTTTTAATTCTTCTTGACCTGTGTGCATATACCCAGTTTCATCTGAGATCTCCCAAACGTGTTTCCGATTCCTCTTGTGATTGGAAAAATGGTGAAAAAACTTTGTGTTTTGGTCGCCACTTTGGATCCAGATCGCCCTACTGCGTTGTTTCCACTGTTCTTCATTCACTTTTAATAGTTTATTTCTTTCTTGTTCCATATTACAAAGGAGTCTTTCCACTTTAGGAAGTGATGAAACTCCCACCATATTCAAAATAGTATCTTTTATTTCAGTCTCTAACATATCTAGATGTAGCAAGTTCCTGCTAATACTTTCCTTTACCCAAATCTTAGTGTGTTTCTTCAAGTCCTTTAGTTTCTAGATGATTCTGTGCTATCTGCCTTCTTCGAATATAATTTTTGGATCCTTCCATACCTTAAGTACTAAGTCATTGTAATCCTTTTCGAGCAACCATTGTGAGTTTAATTTGAAAAGGTAGGATTTGTATAATGGGGGAATCTCCAAATGTAATAAAACATGGGCATGATCCGATATAAATGACTACTCCACCCAGGACCTGTAGAGGACCACACTTGTTAATAAATATTCAGAAATAAAACATCTATCCAGTCTCTTTGCAATAGAGTTTGTACCAGTTCTTCCATTCCTCCAGGTAGGGACAATATTTTTTGGCTGGATATCAATTAAATTCTTGGATTGAAATAAAGCTTTGAAAATACCGACGAATGGTCCAACTTGTGAGGATCCTCCCCAAACCTCACCAGACGAGATAGTTAAATTCATATCGCCAGTAATAACCATATTTTTATATGAGAATAGACCACTGTCTGCAACCGAATTCCAAAAAATATTCCATTCCAAGCACGGTCCATATATATCGAGCAAAGTGAGCTCCCTCTTTCTAGCAATACACTTGTCTGTCAATAGTATACCACCACATGAAAGGTGAGGAACCAATTCGTAAATTTTTAGGTCCTAGGTGACTAGAAGACCTCATGAAGTACCAACCAAATTTACAGCACAAGAAACCCAAGAAGGTCGGAAGTAATTCATGAAATCTCTATCTTTTTGTTCATGAACCAAGGTTTCCTGTAAAAACACAATGTATGGACGGGTTCTATCCAAAAGACAATGAATGGAGGTGGATTTGGGGGTGCCACCGATCCCTATAAAATTTAAGGAAATTAATAACATTACTTTTCCCTATCCAGGGCTTTCATTGCTCTAAGTGCCCCATAATCAGTGGTAGAGGGAACAATGTCAATAGGCAGTGAGGTCGAACCTGCCAATTTGTTCCGGGAGCTCCATGTATTTATAGGGGAATGTTCAATGCCTAGGCCCCTAGACCAAACAAAATCTTTTCCTGCCCCCTCATAATGTGGACAAGAGGTACAAGTCTCCCCACCACTAGTGGAATTTCCATAAACAATGTTTCCTAAGTAAACTGGTAACTGAACAATAGAGTTAGTGTCATGGATGAAAGGAATAAGGGAATCCAACACAACATTGAGAGTGGTGTCGTCATCCTCTGATTCCCTACAACCAGGCATATTTTCAATACAATTAGACCAAGGCAAAGATAAAGGAGAGGAGATAACTAGTGGACTAGGGTCATCACGACCAACAGGTAGTCTAGACTGAGTTTCCTTATCATAAGTGTGAGCAGGACTCACGACTAGATTAAAAGACTCTTCCCCCGTATACCCCATCGGTGATGTAACCCCATCCTTCTGACGAGATGACCCCACTAAGGCAGGTCTACAAAGTTCCATGTCCACTTCAGAGGACACCTCTCCTTCGGAAGTAGAACGTTTTAGCCAACATGAAGCATCCAAAGCATCCTTTTCCCACAAAGATGAAGTAAAACAAAGAGAAGGACAATGCTGTTTTAACTTACTGGTGAGCGTGTCCATAGGCTCAGGCTGGCTAGAAACCTTCGATGAATAATGCAATGTCTTGGTCCCAAAAGAGTCCACTTCCGGTGAGTAGTCATGAAAATCTCTAAATATAGTGGTGTCTTCCGACACCTCTTCCTCCATGAAGCCCTTATAGTCCCTTCAGAGGTGTCCTGTGCAATGACAAAGGCTACACCTGAAAGCTATGCCAAGGTAATCTATCCTCTGGAGTACCCGACGACCTTGCCATTCAATCTATATAACATCTGGTAGCCCGCATTGGATGTCTATTTCCACCAGAATTCTCCCAATCTTCCTAGTCGAAGTCGAAAGGGTCTGCCTGTCCAAAGTGATAAAACTACCCAAGGAGTTTTCAATAGCCCTTAAGGCACCCTCATTCCAGAGTTGAATGCGTAACCCGAGTAAGAGAACCCAGAGATGGCGACTTTGGAAGTATTCGGTCGCCGGGTCAAATGATACCCTCCACCGCTTCAACATCAATCTACTACCTCCAAACACCCACCGAGTTTCCAGAAGAAGGGTTAAATGCTTTGGAACTTTACAAATAATACCCAACCAACCTTTATTTAGGTACAAAATATTAGGTGCGTAGCCTAGGAGAGGCGCCCAATGTTGTTCAACCCAGAACAAGATATAAACCATACTCAAACTTATTTTATCAAACTTATAACCAACACTTCATCTCTCTGTTGCTTCACTCCTTATGCAACAACATCACCAACAACACTTGCAAACATGGAAGCATTCTTTCCTTTGGTTGACCCAACAAGCCATAACATACTTGCTGCCACTGAAATTGCAACAACTTCTTTCCCATGTGCAAATTTTCCTTGTTGAACCCAGAAGTCTTCAATTCTCCCCGGATTCTTGAATATTCTTGTGCTCTCACTGTGATCACTGTGCATGACTATTTCTTCCCTGATCACTTTTGACGTAGTGCCCCTATCTCAGCGGGGTCTGTTGACCTCCCAGTCAAAGGATATTTCAATCTTCTGAGTCGAATTGACTCTTTGGGCTCGTTATTGAACCCAAAAAAATTATACACAGGTCCCCTTTCCTTCTCTGTGTAGGTCCTGACAGACCCGTGGGGTATTCCTGCGCTCTTCCAAAACTCCAAGTTTCAAGTGCTAGCCCCTTTTTCATTAGCCCTTTCCTTCATATGACCCTGGGATATGACCTCATGGAAAACTGAGATTGCGGGCGTGGGAAAGAGTGGTTTTAGGCCAACCCGCTTTTCTCCCCACAATTAACCTCCAGGTGCCATGCATAACTTTGTTAAAACCGTGGTATAAATTGTATACCACTCTCATATTTTTAACATTCGAGCAAGTTCTAGCCCCGCAATCTAGCTCGTCTGTCGACCTCCAATCCCTTGGCAATGATCCACGATAAATGACTGCTATCTATCATCCCTTTTATACCTTCTTTCCTCTTTCTAAATGCTATCACAGATATACATGATCTGTTGACACGTAGCTCCCTTCCAAATCAATGACTACGGTTGATTCCGTCTCTTCGGCCCTCGGGATTTTCAACTCTGAATTATCTTCTTTTCCCCGTATGACAATCTTCCAGAGTGGAATATCTAATGACACATGTCCTCAATAATCAGACGATTCTGATGAACTCCAACTCCCCATACTTCAGAAGTTCTCACGTCTCCACACACACAAATATCCAGAGTGAATTTCCCCGGAGTGACAGATCTTCTGCCACGCGTCCTCTCCAAATCAATGACCCTGATTCTCTTCGAGACTTCAGCTCTTTCCGACCAAGACCAGATCAACGATCCTTCGAACTCCTCCTTGATCAACAATCAAGATCTCCTTCAGGAATTTGACACTTTCATCCTCTTCTTTCCTCCGGAGTTCTCTGTATCCAGAGTTCCAGATCTGGTGCCACGCGTCCACTTTCAGATCAACGACCGAGATTTACTTCGACCGTTTCTCCTCCTCCTTGTGCACAAATTTCCGAAGTTGTGGATCTTACGCCACTTGTCCTCCTTGATGATGGATGATCCCAAATCACTTCGGGACTTTGACAAGTCCACTTCTCCTACACACACAAGGGTTAAGTCTCGTGTTCTTACCTCCAGATCCAACAGTTGCTGGTCCTTCGCGCTCAGACCTAATGGATGGGATCCGTTCCTCTCCTCTTCACTTCCTTTGTTCTACTGGAAGCTTATCTAATGGTCCAGGATCCTCCCCACAACTGATTTGACGACTGTTGTTGCTCCTCCTCCTGAGCTTTTGACTTCTTCCGCCTTGGAATATTTTTTCAGTGTTCAAAGGCTTCGGCCTTTGAATTTTCTCTTGCGAGTCCACCTCCTGGATCTCATCTTCGATCTCATAAGTGTTATCTCTTCTGATATTTTGAACTTAGAATGAGTCCATCTCCCATGCACTCCTTGCGTTATCTCTTCTGATATTTTTGATTTACTCAATATCCTAAGGGTCTCGGCCCTTTTATTTCCTTTCAAAGGAAAACTTCATGCCCTCTTGGCAGCCTTCTGCTCAAAGCACACCTTGCTGAGTGTTTTCTACAGAGTGTTCAACAAATTTGTGAGTATCTTCCTATGACACTCTTCTTCTTGAAATCAACAAAGAGTTCTCTCTATGCACACTTGCACTCGCTCGATGCCTGCCTGGCAGAGCCCTAAAGAGTTCTTAGTGACTCTATCCCTCTCTTAACTCAACAAAGAGTTCTTCCTGTGCACTCCTTGCACTTCTGCCAATGAAGGTTCAACGATATCTCTCTTGAGCTTCTCTGATATTAATTTACCTATGTCAATGCATTCCTTGCAGACAATGTGCACTACTTGTACTCAAAAACTCAAAGAAGAGAAACAATTGAAACTTATTCAATACTTCACCATTTTACGCATTCAAACCAATCTAATTTAAGAATACGTTCAGATTTCATTTTCTTTCCGAGCTCTTCTCTGCTCTGTAATAATTTTCGGGCACTAGCGCCTTTCTCTCAGTCCCCAATCCATTTGATCATGGCCATGACCAAGTGCTAGATCACTAGATGCTTACTCGGGCCTTCGACTTCGGAAGATTTCAAATCACCACAAAACAATCTCTTAGAGTTCTAGATTACTGAACTCGTGAAGTAGGGAAGATCATCAGTCCATGTCTACCTAACATCCAACGACTGACACTCACTATCAAACCTCAGGCGTCTGAGTTCCGAAACTCTGGGTCTTCGGGACTTTGGAGCATCAGAGGATCTCGCATCTGCACCTCCGAACATTCCCAATCACCTTTGGTGACGTCATTACATCACATTACTTACACTTTCCAATTGTGGGGGCATGCGGTAGTGGTTTGGAGTAACCCTCCTTTCATCCTGCAATTATTTTGACACTGAAACGTAACCCCTCGGTGAAATCGAGGTTTGGATTGCGGGACCGCCTTGGAGAATTAACTCCCGTGCAACTTGGATCCTTGCAATGCCTCCTGGCCGTCGATCTTTATGTATCATGATCAATGCCAGTGTGGGTCCTCCGACCTTTAATTATGTTATGTAACCTTGGGTCCCACTAACCATGCTCATATGGAGTGCCACATGGTAGAATACTAGCGGATGACTTGTGGCCCAATCAGATGGGTGTCACACATCACATTCCATATGGAATTTCAACCTTCCACGGGTTTGAAACCCACTGACACGTGGCACACATCCCATGTGTCCACGTCCATCCAAGCGACGTCATCATGACTCACTACTTCGTCTCTTCGAGAGATTTCGCCCATCACTACTGGGTTTGACATTTTAACATTGGCTTGATCCAATGGTAGAGCTCTCCTCTCCAGATCTACAATGTAGATCCACTTCGGAGCTTCGAGATTCAACCCTTCTCTTGCTTCTGTCATCAAACTTCACTAAAGTCGTGAAGTCCGAAGGGCTTCTGGTTTAACTCCTCCGCACCTTCCCCAGATGTGACAGTCGTAGGGAATTTCCCTTCCTTCTGAACATATCCTACAATGCAGAACAAACTCTGTTACTTTGTGGATTTCCAAAGGAATTCACGGCTAACTGCCTCACAACATTACAAAATCTGACGGTTGTGAAGGATTCTCCTTCTCCCAAACAGATCCTAAGGTCCACATTAATTTGCGGCCCAATACCACTTCTGTCGTGGTTTTACAATACCACTACTTCTCCTGAGCTTCGTAACACGACCAAGGTAACTTCTTGGCTCTCAGGAAGGTTCTGAGGTTCGAAATTAGTCCTCCAGACACAATTTCCTCTTGAAACCTTGGGTCAAATGACCACTTATCCAACCCATTCAGGATCAATTTTTGAAACCTTTTCTCTGAACTTGAATTTTGTCCATTTCGACAACAATTATTTTCCGAAACTTTTTCTTCAACTACCACTAACATAACCCATCCAGGCTCAGTGTTGAAACCTTGCTCTGATACCAATTTGTAACATCCCCAACCATCACTAGGTTGGGCAACGCTACCAACAGACCCTTAAATTTGCCTTTAAAGCTCTGATACCATTTTGTAACATCCACAACCACCAACAGTGCTGGGCAATGCCACTATTCACCTCTGACTTAGTTGCGATACCAAACTGTAACGTTCTCGACCATTCAATAGGTCGAGTAATAATACCACGTGAAACATTCACATATAAATATATAAGATGCATTTTAATCGAAACAAAACACATAACACAGAGTTACTGTTACCATACAGACTCAAATGTAATAGACAATAATTCATATATGCAACAAAATACATGATAACATTCAAGCATCACAAAACATGCATATAATACATAATTAAGCACATAAATGATACTTATATTTTAGCTGGAGTAAATCCACGAACTACATGCAGAACTTCCATGAACCTCCCATCCTTAGACCACGCTTCTCATCACGCTCAGTAGTGGATCACCCCCAAGCTGGGACTAAGCTCCACCCAGGGCAAGGGAATCCTAGACTAGGCTAAGGTTACAGGAAAAATGCGGAGTGCAACCGAAAGGATTCTCTCCAGGAGCCTTCTTACGCCCACTACTCACAAACTCTCATTCCTCACATGCCTGTTCCACCCGGGAGTATACACCTTCACTGTCACACAGTCCATCGGCTGCTTCACCTCCCTCTCAGGGTCTCGACAACATGCCAGATCAAGAATTCTCAGAGCTCCGTAGATGGTTTTGGAATATCTTTGGATGAAAACCACTTCCCAGCAAACTCTCTCTCCTAGAGAGAGCTACTCACAGGCCTGAAAAACTGCCTCTTCAACCACGGGCCTAACAACCCACTTCTTCAACCAGTTTCCACTCAATTCTCGTGAGGTAAAGATAACAACAACAACAACAACAACAACATTCTGTTAACTCACGTGTGACAACAACAACATGAAATTGGGTATAGAAATCCACAAACAACAACAATCCACACTAAGACACAACACGGCTCAGGAATTTACAGGGTGCTCGGACTTCACAGGAACTACATGGCCGCAACAACCAACAATTATGACACAACACGGTTCAGTCCACAGGTTTCAGGGTGCGTGACAAGGAATCAAGGCAGAGGTCAATCATGGAGGTTTTGGGTTCAGAATCTCGATGGAAGAATGAATAGGAATAAATCAGATGGAGGATGGAAGAATGACCCACGAACCCCTAACACAGTTCACGCTTCAACTTTTAACTACATGTGCCCAAGTTGACACTTGTCTTCCTGAAGCTGCATGCGTTCCCTTTTGCACACGTTCCTTTTCAAAGAACTTAGGACAACACTTGGTCAATTTTCCACCTTAGCCTTTAGCAAATAATAATAAATTATTATCCCCTTTAGAGGTAAGCCCTCTAGCTTATCCCCTAGGCCCAACACTTAGCCTCCTCCCTTACCCAACCTTGTGGAAGATTAGTCCCCCATCACTCTTTCTTCGTGGTCAGTCTACACACAACGATGTTTATATTTTATTAATGATTTTCATAGTTACATATACAAAATCAGGCTCTTGGCCTTTAACACTTAGGCTCTTCGGCCTAATAAACACATAAGCCCACAAAATTATCAACACTCAGCTCACCAGCCTACAAAACATGTTTACAATTTATAAATACAACTAGGGATCGTCCTTGGGGATATTACACTCTCCCTCCTCCAGCTCAGTCTCTGAGTCTCCTTTACTGCTAGCAGTGGTCCCACCCCCTCTGCTTTGCTGTCGATTTTCCTGCACCTTCCGGCCTATCCCTCCCTGTCATCTCACTACAGTTATTTCACTGTATCATCCAGACAAACAACCTTAACTACCCTAGGCATTCACCTGCTCGGTCTTCATTTCAGTGTGATCCTATGCTAAGTGGTTTCTAGGTGGCTTTAGGAGAATATTCCATGCTACATGCACCCATGGAGGCTGAAGTCAACGCACTCATGGGTGTGGATGACGATGCATTTTGGCATATCACAAAACTAACCCGCTTGATGGTCGAGCTCTCAAAACTCATGCGTATTAACTCTTCTTTGCAGTGGGATTCAAGCTCCATTTACAATTTTGACCTACCCCTGCCCTCTATCTTCCCTCCGTCCCACTCCTTACTTGGTTTTACCTCCATTGTGTCCTCCCACCAGCCCACTTCCCTACCAGATGTTACTCCTCCATCCTTAACAATTGTGCCTTCAACCACTTTTCGTCTACCAAACCCTTCACACACGTCCCCTCTTTCTACTTAACAAACCACTGCCCTGCCACTCCCCTCTAATAGACACTCTGCCTCTGCTCAACCTCACTTGCAAAAGGGAACTTCCCTTCCTCCTGGTGGTAAGAAACCTCCCCATAGGCCATGACGTCCTAGGAACTCCGAAAAAAGGATGGTGCTAGGCGACAACGTAGGTTTGGAAGACTCGGTAAATTTGGCATTGTTCACCTTGGTTGGTAGAACCTCCTACAAACATCTCTGCAAAACAGACATAGTTGTCTGGGTCCAGTCGACCTGGAGGCCACTTCTTGGATATACTCCAAAGATCTCTTAGCTGACGCGTGGGTGGTTCGACTTCCATCTACACTCCCCGAAAGACTTGAAAAGGATTTTAAATGGGCACTGGTTATTCAACAGAGGCAGTCTCATGCTTAAAATGTGGCGCATTAGTTTTAACCTTGCACAAGACTATTTTCGTCTACGCCACCTTTGGGTCCTTCTCCCTAGTCTACCACTCTACCTTTGGAACTCAAAATCCTTAGAGGCTATTGGTACTAGTCTTGGCAAATTCCTGGATGTGGATTTGAAATCTTTGGAAGCTCCTATCAAAAGGGTGGCCAGAGTCTTGGTGGAACTCGACATCCACGAAGGCTTACATGATATGCTTGATATCAAATGGCGGAGACACACTATACGCCAAAACATCTATTATCTTGGTATGCCTCTCAGGTGTACACTCTGCAGACAGACGAGTCATCTACAAATTCAGTGTTTGGGCAGATTGGATGAGGAATTTTCAGAAGAATATATGCTCGAGCTCACAAACAGACTGGACTCACCTCGTGACCACTCTACTACTTCGCCTTCTGACTTCTCTAAAGCAATCGACTCTATAGCTTGGAACACAACTATCGGTAAGTTGAAACTTTTCCGTCCTTCCCTATACTTATCTTTAACTGCTTGGGAAAGGGATCTGATGGACAACTCTCCTACTATCGTCTGAAATGCCCTGTCTACTCACTCCAGTGACCCACCCTTTCCAAAGCAGATCCAACCTCCGACTTCGTCTTTGACTGCTACTCCTCTTAGACCTGGGGTGCATACCCCTCTTACTCCTACCCTTTCCCCAACTTCACACCTGGATAAGTATCCTAGTGAGATACTTTCTTTTAATCCTTTTCATTTATCCCCTCGGGCTATCCACCCGCATTTGGATGGAGCAACCAAGGATTGTACCCATGCTCAAGATACTCATCCTTTCCAAAAGCAATCATCGACTGGTCTAGATGGGGAGTCTTTGGAGCCTATGGGGGAAATTGTGGTGGGACACAAAGAATATGATTCCGAGGATAATGCCCTTGCAGAACTCCTGGACAACCTAGTTCCATCCTATAGGGAAGTTCTCTCCCCTATCTCTTTACCTACCTACTCCAAGAAAGAAATCATCCTCCCACTAGACATAGCTTCAAATTCCAATCTCATTAACAACATTGTAGATTTATTGGGTAAGGATTATGTTTGGTTGAAAGGCAGGGGTTTTCAACTCTCCCCGATCAAAACTAGGAGTGCTCAACGCAAAGAGGCTTCTCTGGAAAAACTACTTGTTACAACTTCCGCTACTAATATTTATCTCGAGGTGCTTAGAGTCATTAAAGCCCGGGTGAGAGAAAAACCATGATACTTCTCTCTCTAAATATCAGAGGGGTGGGGGGACCCTCAAATGCACCTCCTTCAGACGCATGCTCAACAAGACCACTCCAGACATAGTCTTCCTACAAGAAAATCTTGTTGTTGGCTCAAAAGTGAGAAATTTTCTGAACAACTTCCGTCCTACTTGACATACTGCAACTGCAAGATCTTCAGGCACCTCGGGTGGTTTAGCAGTCACTTGGGATCCTACTATGTTTTATTTGGTTCCTCATCTATGCTGTGGCGGTATCCTCTTGATAGGTACTGTTATCCCCGATTTCTAGGGATAACTAGGAGATCATGTCTCGAGGCCCACAGGTCCTAGACATGGAGTACCGAGAGCAGGATTGACCTGAGC
>SNQJ01S0112955.1:0-12566 GCA_010110895.2 Picea sitchensis
GGAGCATGAGGCCTAGCTTAAGCTACACCGGAATGAGCCTCCTCCCCTTAGGGTTTTGACTTGGTGGCCCTGCCATTGCAGCACCATTAAGCCTAACTCTCCCGTCCTTAGGTTTAAATCTTTCCAAGCCTTTTAGCCTCTCTTTGACTCCATTTACCCAAGGCACTAGTCTAAAATTGCAACGTTGAGTCTATAGTGTTAAAACAACCTTTTTCAAAACTCTTAAATTGAAACCCTAACTAACCCTAGCGATTTACTAACCCTAACTAGCTGATGACGTCTTGCCTCTTTTTAACCTTTGCTTGGTACTAAAGTTGCAGCTAGGTCATCTAAGCATAGACTTTGAGTTGTTGATCATTTTCATTGACTTAATTAGCAAAACGCCCTTCTCCTTGTCTATCAAAACTAACCTAGATTAGGGCTGACGTCACCCTTGTAGCATAGTGACGCAGCAGCAACAATATATATGTATGAGCACATTTAATGCGTTGTGATTACATAAGGGTTGATTTTATACATTGAATGCAAGTACCATTTTGTATTTATTGAAGAAGTAATATTATAAGCCATTTGTCTTTATATGCAATCATTGACTTCGTCAATAATTACATGTTATTATTGCTCATATATATTGAAGATAGTCATTAGCAATTGAAGTACTAACCATTGCTTGCACGTTTTAGTTTTATTTGCCTTGTCTCGTAAACAGGTGCCCTTTTCAGTGGAATATCTTCTCTTTGACTATCTCTTTTGGCAGTAATCTGTGAAAGGAAACCCTCATCTTGATCCTTTAAACTTTAAGACCTTTCAGAACCCCAGATTACTAGGGACGTCTCCCTTGGGATTAGCCACCCTGAATAGAAAGAGCTCCCCATCGAGGTGACAGTGGGTGGGGAAGCTCCTGTTACGCTAGTTTGACTCTTGCCTTCAAGCTACTAAACCTTTCCTACAAACTGAGCGATAACAGAGGCTAAGGTAACCTTCTTGATTCCTGCATCATGGTGTGGGGGCACCTCCTCTCCTTGCGCATGTAAGACCTGTTCATCGTCCCTTTGGTTCATCTGTATGTTATGAATGGCTCTATTCTCCTCATCATCAATCTCCTCTTCACTATCAGATACTACCTCTATATAGTGAATCTTCCCTTTACCCATACACCTATGACAGGCTTAAGAGCCTTAACCCATCCACATAAAGGCTCGGTCAACCCTTCTATGTACATCATTAGTAACCTGGATTATGACATATGTGGAACCATAATTGCCACTCTCTGGAACTCCTTAATGAAGGCTTCTCCTGACCCTGTTTGCCTAATCTATGTGAGCTCCCTGAAATGAAGCTCTGGATCCTCCCTATCATATTTGTCAATGAGTCTCCAGGTGAAATCAATGTATGAAGTGACATGTTCATGACCCAAAGTGGTCATCCCATGAAACCACCAGTCATGCGCTTTACCATTCAAGTGTAGTGTTGCAAACTTGATGGCCTTCTCCTCTTCCATGGGGTTCAATTGAAGGAATGCATCCATCTTTTGTACATAAGCCTTAGCTGAAATCTGACTAGATCCATCGAAGTGGGGCATCTCCATTCTTCCAGCCTTGCACCCCAACTCATTGTCACCTCTGAAATGTCCCTTAGACTTTCGTTTCTGCATTAGGTGGCAATATTCTCCCAAGGAAACATGTCTTCGGAAACCTGCACTTAGAGAGTTATATGCTCTCTCCATATCCTCCCATTCTTCCTCAATGCCTCCATACCCAAAAGAATATGTGTCCCTTGGCCGTGCCTCCAAGAAGGTAGGCATATATGGCCTAGGTGTGGTCCTGCTAGCTATGTGGGAATGAGAATGCGTGCCTCTAAATGATCTGGTTTCATCTGCATGATCTTTGTGCCCAGATTCCTCATCATGACCTGTTCCCCTCTGAGATCCACCAACCCCTTGGTTTCCTCCAAAGAGAGGTGGGTCCTTGCCATGTCTTTGCTCCATCAAGAACTGAGAGAGTATACCCTGATGCTTGCGTTGTTCCTCCATTATGGCTATCATTTTATCCTATCCTTTTTGAAAATTTGTAAAGGATATCTTTAGTTCTGCCTGTCCTAGAAATAAATGATTTTGCATCTCTTCTAAGCTATGCTGCATGATTACCTGGTTGTTCTGTAGTGTATCATTCACTGCTTGAATCACCCTTTCAGCTAAAAGTGTTGCTTCTTCTGACATTGCATTTTCTGTTTCATGAGTTTCCCCCATGCTTTCTTTTGGCTCTTTTGTTTCTGGAATACTTGATACAGGCTGTCCCCCACGACCTCTCCTCCTAGGCATTAGATTTTATCACAGGCTGGCGAAGGAAATCACTCTGATACCACTGTAATGTTCCCAAGCAGATTTGCTAGGAACTTAATGGTTTATTTCTTATCTGTTTGTACGTTTTGCTTGAATATTTTGCAGGTTGCTTCTGAAGGTCGCGCTGGCAATGTTTTGTTGCGTTTTATAGCAAATGGATGATGAATATTGTTATAGCGCAAGTTGTAGGTTGGGAAAAGCCTGACCCAACCATGGAACAAGTGTTACAACTTAGGAATCCTACACCCAATGTCACCTTGATGTAGGTCCCGCACTTCAAGGGTGACTAGGTCACTCTAGGAAGGCGATCCCAATGACCCTAGGGGGATTGAGATGGCGATGGAGAGAAGTGAAAATGAAGCCCCTAGAGGTCAAGTCTAAATGGAATAAAAGGATAGGGAGAGATGCCTTGCAAGTCAAGTAATGGCTGCCCCACATGTATAGTATTTCTCCTAATGATTGTACCTACCCAAGACACAAGAAAACACACCTTGCAACGATATATGTTAGTCGGATCAGCAAGTTAAGCTTTCTGTCCCTAATTTGCAGCAGTACATATCAGCTTATATCAGCAAGTAAAACATCTAAAATCAGCATGTAAAGATCTAGACTAGTTAAGTAAATCAGCAGTAAGTTTAACAATAAACATAGGCTGAAAAAAGGCACTTAAGGAGGTAGATTAGATGGTTGTTGTAACAAGTGTTTTCTGCAGAAAATTGCAGCCTTATGGCTGTAGCATTCAGTGCCAAACAACAGCAAAATTAACCATGAAAAGTTGCCAAGAACTATCTCAAAAGATGCGCCCTAGTTAGTGGAATAAATGAGGAAAGTTAGAGAGCTACTCTAGGGTTAGATTAAGAGTTATGAGAGTATTAATAGCTAGCGTTATGCAGCCCTAATGGCTGTAGGTTAAAGTTTCTAATATCAATTAGAGTGTTGGGAGAGAGGGGATGCTCCAATGGGGGAAAACTCCTCTCAATGAGATAAATCAACTTTAAGCAAGAGAACTTTCAAAAGGTCAAATATTGTGTTTCCCAAGGCAACAATTTTGTATCTCCAATGCAAAAATAGTATGATTAGTGCCTTTACTATTGGGTTAATGGAGTTACAAGGAGCTTAGAGAAGCTACCTCCTTGGGGGTGTAAGCCCTTTTACTCCCCAAGGCAAGTTTTTCTACGCTAGGGTTTAAGCTAAGAGGGTGTATGCCCTTATACTTCTCTTAGCAAACCCTTAATCAATGAGATGAAGCAATAAAATGATGAAAGTTATGGTGGGGGTGTATGCCCTTATACTTCCCACCTAACTCTTAACATAACAATACTTGAACTTAAAAAATGATAGCATAATAGTATAAAACCATACCAAGATCAAGAGAAATGCCAAGATAAAACACCACAAGAGCTAGAAAGCATCATCCAAAGCTAGCACTAGGCCTCCTCCATCAACCATTCATAAAATAACCATAAGACAAGTGCACAAGAGATAATAAAAGAGCCAAGGGGGCCGAAAATTTCAGACCAAGTCTTACACAAGAGAGAGAGTTATGTTTAAAATGAGATCTTATGATCTCTATTTATACAAAATTTAGCTAACATAGCTTGTCCACAAAATAAGGAATAAAACACAAGATTAGGGGTCAACAACCCTAATCTTGCCCCCTTAACAAAGTAATATTAAACAATTCACTTAAAATTTCATCTTTTTCACAAATTAAACCCAAATTTAGGAGGACTTCACCCCTTTAGGGAATATTTTGCCACTTTGAGGAGGTCGTTGGTGTTGGAGAAGCATGGAAGGGCCTCCAAAGGCCATGTGTCAAGCATCTAGGCATTCATACCATGGTGAAGACTCTCTTCTCCTCAAAACCTCCATGTGTCAAAGGGTGGCAGCTCACCACCATGCCCTACCCCCCAAGGTTATGACATCAAGCTCAAAAGTAGGACGTTTTGCCCCTCCTGGGCAAATCGTTTGGCAAGCAATGGGTGGGCTAGGTCGTCCAAGGCATTATCAAGGCCGTCCAAGTCATCTCTCTCTTATCTGGCATGCAGGCACTTGGCATCCAACCTGTGGGATTGTAGCCCCATGGAAGCCCAAGCTAGGCTTGTTCTCCCAAAAATGTCCACTAGCTAGGTCTTGCAAAGACAAATGAACACGACCTCTAAGGATCTCAGGTCATAACATCATGATAAGTTAATCCAATCAATAAATAAGCCATCCAAGCATGTGCATCAAAGATCACCATATCAAACAATTAACAGCTTAAAGACACTATGCGACTTGTCAAGCTTAAGTATGGGAGGGTTGACGAGGTGTCCTATTGGGTAGATCTTGCCCTAGGTCAAGGAGAGCCTCCAAGAGGTCCCTCTCAAAGCCATGTAAAGTGTATGAGGTGGATGGGGTCAAGACTCAATGGGCATAGGACTCATGACATACTAGGGGTCATAGTGTCTCATTCACGGGTGCCTTTGTAGAGGGTGTGTGGTACCTTCGTCCGCAATGCACTTTTTCCAAGCCCATCATTTTCCTTGTATCTTTCTTTCTTTATATTTTCTTTCATAACAGCATAAGGAGAGATTGAAGGTCACTGCCCTGGCGTGGTGACTAGGTGGTGGCAATGTCACCCACAAATACCTAATGGAAATGAGAAGGATGGCTCGTGACGAGACCCCCTTTCTCTCAACCATGCAACTGAGAGTCATTGCCTTGGTTTGGTGACTAGATGATGACAATGTCATACAACTAGATATCCATGGACATGATAGGTCGGCTCCTGATGAGACCTCCTATCCTTGAACCTACCTTTCAGGCATTTCTTTATTATATTTTGGGTCCCCTTTATTCAAAGATAAGCGTTTTATTGCTTTCTTGGGTGATCCCTAGGTGAAGCATCTGGAAGGTTTATATATGGATTTTATCTCTTACCCAACACCAACCCCTCTGGGCCTTTAGCCCCTTCTTCCCATAGAATGAGGGACAACCCCTTCTTGGGTCAATACACCCTAAAATCCCAAGAGATAAGGAAATGGAGAGGAATAATGATGGAAAATGGCAAGTATGGTCGGGATGGTACGATGCCTCATTAAGGGATTTCCCAGTAGCAAACCCATTCCCAAAGAAGACCACTTACTAGGGCACAATGTCAACCACCAAGGTGAAGCAGGGCAAAAGGCATAATGTCCAAGCACATATCATGAAATCTAGAGCAATCTAAGATACAACATAATCAAATGGCTTAGGTATTGAAATTATGCTCACCATAATAATGACTTGTACCTCATGGAGCAAGGCCCACTTGCTCTCGGAAGCCAACTGGTGTGGTGGATGCCATTTGTAAACCTGTGACCATTTGTGGTGGTTAATGGTTTTTCTATCTGTGCAAAGGGTATTGCTGGTCATGTAGTCTCTCGATACTCCATATCTACAACCTCAGGGACTTGAGACATCATCTCCTTAGTTATCCACAAAATGGTGATAACAAATATAACACAACAATAAATGAAAATAACAAGTTACAAGAGAAATAACACGAGAATGATTAACAACTTTAGATCTCACCTTCATTTAGATAACAAGTTGACCTCCATACATGGGATCTACAGATCTAGAATAATATCGAAGAGATATAGAAGCTTGGGATGAATGTGCCTCCAAGATACAAAATAATTGAAGATGTAAGTCCTCCCGGTCCTCCAGCAGCAACATGCAAGGATGAACAAGATCAATTTATTTCCCTTCTGAACTCTTGCACCCAGATCTAGCTGAGTTACGCTCCTCCTGGCTGGGAAACCCCTGGGAATTTTGGCCTCCTCTGCGTTGCCATGCAAACCACTGAAATAAGTTGTATATCTATAGATCTGGTGATGGTGAACACCTATAATGAGTCTCTTCAGCTGTTGAGGGTGATCTTACCCTCCAACTCACTAGATCTACTAGTGACACTGCACCCTCCTTCAGGAAATTCACCCAATGTGCAAAAATAAATAATTATGCAGAAGAAACCCCTCAAAAGTAGATGAGAAAGGGTGCTCTAGGGATGGAAATCCCTTCTAAAAAAGTAGATGAGAAAGGGTGCTCTAGGGATGGAAATCCCTTCTAAAACAAGTTTGGACTCAAACCTCCCTTTCACCAACCATATCGAGCTCTTCCTTCATCAACAATGTGCCCTACGTGCAGAAATCCTCCAGATCTATGCTCTGTCTCCTCAAACCACTGCTAAGACTGATCTATGACTGAATAGAATGGCGAGGGTGGGATCTTTCACCACCTTGACCAAGCTTGAATCAAGAACGAAGGAATATTTCATCTCCTTGCTGATCTCTAGGGTTTGTTTACTCAAAACCTTGAAAACGTAAACTGCATAGCTCAAGAATCAAATGGGAGAAAATGACATCAATGAGGAGTGAGGCGCCCTCCTCTCTCTTTTATACCTCCATCTTCTAATTTTCACTTGAGTTACTTTATTGATTCCTAAAGTCATAACTTTATCTTCTCCTCTAAGTCAAGTAACCTTTTTCGTCTGATTACCAAAGACACTTTAATAATATAACATTTAGCTCCTCAGTGACCCTGTTGTACCTCTTAGCCCCTTTTACCCATGAGACTATAGTCTAGAGGGGTGACTAGACTACCAAGTCTTCCAATGTTCTTGTCAAGAAGAGGGGAACATTACTGTGCCTTATTCCAAATTTCCAACTAGGGATTATGGGGTCAAGAAGAAAATCCCTCTTCAAAATTGGTCTATTTTATCTTAAGGATTAGGATTAAGAGACTAGAACCCAAAGCGAAGAATATTCTCCTATCTAATCAAGATAAGCTATGAAGACCAAGGCTTTACTAGAAGGGGTCCTCAAGGGAGCATCGCCACTAGTGAGATCAACTATAGCTTGATAAAAATACCAATATCCTTGTGTAATGTTCCTAACTCGGCTAGTCTAGGAAACACTACTAAACTGTCAAATCCACTGTCTGATCTGACACTCTAGGGGTTTCTGGATGCGTTTGAGTTAATGTTTTAACATGCTTGGTGATTTTCGCATGTGTGTTTCATTCAATGTTTAGACGGAATATATGATGCATAAAGAATAAGGAACAAACACCATCTCATTCATATGTATTATGAGGGAAAAATAGCAGGAAATACAATAATATGCTGAAAGCAGATGAAATCATCAGCTAGATCTCGTGGATCGTCACTGGAATACAAGCAACTAATATATAATACCCGTGATCAAATGATGAAGGAAGATTTGCGCATGCACGGATAGATCGGCAAAAAGATGTAGTTTCGGAAACAAATGGTAACTGTTGCAACTCTGGAAAACTTGCCTTGGTGGCTATACTCGACAGAATCGCCTGGAAACTGTCCCAAACTCAACTCCCTGGCCTCTAGGTTGCTACTAATGACTGACCGACTGAACATCGGATGTCGAATGCTCTAGATGTCATCCCCTGGGGGGTTGCACACCTCCTGGGCTCAATGAGTGCGCCCTAATGATTCCCTCAACGGAATCTGTTGTTATATAACTCGAAATGTGCGCCCTGGCCAATGTTGTACTGGGTCGAAAGAGTTTCCTCGAATCTGATCCGAAACTCCCTCTGTAACCCCAAATGCACCTCCTCAAGAGTTGCGCAATATCTGGTTGTTTGTTGCGCTCTGAGAGATTCCACTGTTTGAATCTGATGACTGGTGGCTCAAAAGATGCACCCTGGCTAGTCCTCAACTGGGTTAGGAGGAATCTGCAAGATAATCTCTGACCTCGCGCAGCTACACAAAACCCTCTCTCACCCTTGCCCCCTCACTGGCTGAGTTGTGCAAACACTGCAAACTCGATACTCCTGAATAGCATGGTGAAATACCTAGATGGTATCTCTGATAGGCTAAGGTGTGTCTCTCAACACCGAAACCGATCAATGGTGGTGGTTTCCTCCAGAAATCCACAAAACAACAGAAGGTCGATTCTCCTCCTCCTCTGGAACTCTCTCAACATCAAATCATAACATAATTATGAATTAGGTTGCTTTACCGTTCCTTTATAGCTTCTCAAAACCCTAATTCGTCGTTGACCTTTTCCCTTCAAGTGACTTTTATTTTATTTTATTATTCCTTGATTAAATCACTTAATTAATTAATTAATTAACCATTTTACCTCTAAAAAGTGAGTTATCCATCCTTATGGCTTCTCCGACCACTGAAAGTCACTTCTCATCATCTTATCCTGTAATGCTCTTCCTCTGGATTCTGATGAGTTATTACACTAAGAGGTTTCTCCGAGTAATATGCCCATTATGACCTTAGTGAATTTAATTAAGATATGACCCATAATAACTAAAAATTACGGAAATCGTCGGAATGCAATGGAACCAAAGCCAAGCTGTGCAGAATGGATCCTGATGATGAACAATGCAAGTTGGCCCAATAAAACCCCTCAATATCTCCTGAACTCTCTGTCACCCCTATCTGGCTACTCTGGTAGGCATAACACTTTGTAATGTAATAATGTCCAAAAATGGGGACATTACAATCCTCCCTGCTAGAATATTGCTTGTCCTCAAGCAATAACTGAATTAATCTGCATATGATACCAACGTCCGATATCCACCCGTGTGACACAAAGTTGACTCCCCTCAAGATGGGGCCTCTCCAAGTGCTCACCACGCATGACACCCAACTGCTCCTGATGAGTAGAATGATCAATGGCCAAAGAATCTCAATCAACTCCCCAGGCAACCGCTGTACTTGAAACTCAACTCCAAACACTGAACTACCAAGCACTCCAATCCTTGGATCCCATATCAAGATGTGAATTGCAATGCCCTGTGAAGTATAGTCCTGTAACATATCAACACAATGAGTCTCCTGCAAATAACACACGGCCTCAACTCGAAATGAGTCTATCCTACCAGACCATACCAAACCCAACACGACCCCTTGCTGACTGAACATGTTGTTTCCATAGTGAGGTACTACAAGACCTCAACGAATCACCAGCCAGTGACATGCTCTCCCCAATACAGAAACTCAATGGAAAATCAAAGTGACTTCCCCTTGCAAAGGTTCGCTCGTCTCCATCAGTCAATGAAATGCCCAGCCCTGTAATCCCAGGGTCCCATGCTAGTTTTTGACAGGGACCATCATGCTGATGTTGCTCTACTATGATCATGATTGTTTGCTCAAAGTATCCATATTGGATCCTCCACTCCTGGATCCTCATAAGATGAAACAAACTATTGACCAAATGGACTCTCGGGTCCCATGTCAAATTTGGAAGTTCATCACTTCCAATCCCCACTAACTGTTGATGTGCTCTACTGGTAACTGTCAAAAGCCCTCCACCCTCATCCCAATGAGAGTTTGAATATGTAGTAATCTCTGAGATATCCTCTGTCCCATGGCCTAGGATACTCTCCATCACGCCTAGGGCCTCAATTGTCTGCCCCTGATGATCCACCCCTATCTTGTTGTATGCAATCAAGACACTCCTATCAGGTGGTCTTAGCCTACCAACTCTCCATGTCTCCTGCCACTGTCTAGCTCCCCCTGTGTTGATGTCAATGTTGAAACTATCGAGAAAGGCTATCATAAATATCTACAACCAACTATAGGACTGGAAAGTATTATATGCTTTGGTCAATCCCAAGGACTTGACCAAAAGCTCATCCACCGACATCCATGGTAAATAATCGCTTGTACTCATCATTGAACGACAACCATTGGGTACAATAGAAGGTATCTCCACAAACTGCGAGTCCATCATTCTCCATCCATCATCACTCACGCAATGCGGCTACAATGAAGGTGATCTCCCAGATTTGTATACTGCTGCAAGGGAGAGAAATCTCCATGCTCTACTAAGTACATCTCCTCATGCTCCTCCATCCACTGGTGTTGCTCTGCCAAACCACCAATATCCTCTAACAATGTAACTGAAGGATATATCTGATTCTATGTTGAGAAAGATATAGTGGATCTTTGACTAGTCTCCTCAAGGAGCTCCTCTAATCTGGCCTCTAATTCTTGAAGGGTTGTCTGTGTGCCTTCCAAGAATCCTCGTGTGCTCCCCAACTCATGAGTGAATCGGTCCACCTCAACCTCTTGCTCCCTCAGTGCCCTGTGATACATCTCGCCAACCTCCAATAGGTAATCTCTATCCATCAATAGCTGCTGGTAGTTGGCCCTCATCACAGTCACTCTCTCCATGAGTGTATGGAAGTCACCAATGGAAAGTCCCCTATCTGAACTATCATGTGCTATCAAGGCCCTCCAACAATAACCTGCCACCAACACGTGTGTATCATCAATGCATCTAGTGGCTGCCATGATCATGTCCTCACTAACTCTTAACTGTCCTGTCAAGTGTTGTGACTCCTGATCACAACCCTGTTGAGGTGCTACCTCATACCTCTCACTACTAGTATCAATAATGGAATCCTCAACAACACACTCCTCAAAAGATAAGGTACTGAACTGCCCATTGTCCACTGTGCTATTGAGTCCTCCTATATGCCACTGCACGCTATCACCAACTACGACCCCCATCTGAATGGCTTATTTGCAGGGTTGCATCTTATCTCGTGGGAAGAAGGGGCTAAAGGCCCAGAAGTAAAAGCAGTTGGTAAAAGACAAAAGCCTAGAAATAAAACCTCGAGATGCTGCGCCCAGGGATCCCCGAGAAGGCAGTAAAAAGCCTCTCAACAAGAAACAAGAGGGACCCGGAAAATAACAAAACAAGACCTAGTCAGAGGATAGGGGGTCTCATCACGAGCCAACCTATTAGGTCCATGGGTACCTAGTAGTATGACATTGCCACCATCTGGTTACCACGCCAGGGCAGTGACCTTTGGTTGCATGGCCAAGGGAAAGGGGGTCTCATCACGAGCCAATCTTCTCATCTCTGTGAAAGTACTTGTGGGTAACACTGTCAACTCTAGTCACCATGCCAAGGCAGTGTCCCCTGGTTAGTTCTTGAATAAAAAGAAAAAGAAGAAGAAAATAAAATAAAAGAATAAAGAAAGAAAAGAAATAAAGGCAAGAATGGGCTTGGAAAAAATGCATCCATGACAGGTACAATTTGCCTTCTACAAAGGCACCCACAGGTAACATTTATGCATCCTTAGCCCTCACTGCACCCACATGTTTGGAGTCTAGACATCCCCTAGCCACATCACCTCACTTACATGGCTTGGATGAGATCTTCCTGGAAACTTTCCTTTTCTTGTGGACACTAGCCCAATAGGACGCCTTGGCCTTTTCTGCAATCTTGTATTGTAGGTTTTTGTAATGTCTTGGAGCTATTGATGATGTATTAGGGGTTTTATGCATATGTTTAATAATATTAATGATGAAATGTGATTGACATTGCTATGATCCCTATGACTGATGAGCCCATGGAGGGCGTAGCTTTTGATGTGCAGGACCATGCCTGACGGACAGGTACCATTTGGACTGGTACACATGGAGAGATGACCAATTCGAACCTCCATGGGGCTGAAGAGCCCACCAGATGGATGTTGAGACCCCATCAGGGGGCAGAGACAGGATGGAGATGGATCAGAGCCTTTGCACCAGAGATGAAGAGGACGTTCCATCGGGGGCACTTTGGTTGAGCTGGACCTAGGGGTATTGACCCACTTGCAGTGGAACGTTGGCTCCAGATGACCCAGGACGTCACCAGGAGGCTTATGACGTCATCATGAGCATATGGCAGATGGACAGGGTGGTTGGCACATGTGGCAGTTTGGAAGAGCCCAAGGAGGGCTAACATTTTGCTTCTAGATGTTGCACTGGCCCTAGAAAGGGCTAACGTCTCCCTCAGAGGGGCTTGACGTCTCACCTTTTGCTTGATTAGGGCTTTTACTTAGCATTTAATGTAAAAANNNAAAACAGTATGATTTTGACATTATGGCCTTGTCGGCCTTTTTATGACCTAAAAAAGTAAAATTAGGTCATTGATACACTATATATTGAGGGTTTTGACTCTCATTTTGATCATCAATCTTTCACTCACTCATAGTGAGGTCTGAAATTTGCGCCCTATTTGGGTTATTGGCTGATTTGAGAAAGGCACACTTGTTGAAGAAGAGATTTTTGGCATTCTATGGTGTTTTTCTTGAAGGAAGGTGTTACAACTAGGGTTTGCATGATTATTTCCTGATGAATTGTAAGTATTTTTCTGCAAAACTTCTTGATTGAATGGTTGTAGTCTTATTTCTTACATGTATTTATAAT
>SNQJ01S0112955.1:16092-39583 GCA_010110895.2 Picea sitchensis
TTGGAGAGGACTATCTGTATTGGTTTGAGTTATCTCTTGACATTGTATTGGCAATTTATGATAAGGAAGTTTTTGCTGGGTTTTCTTCCCCTAGAGGGTTTCCCGGGATAAATGTTGTGTCTCTTGTAAATGTGTATTTCTCAATGATCTTGTTCTTATGTTGCTCTTATCTATTGAAATGCAAAGAACTATAATAATGGCATAAACATTAACAATCTGCGCATGCACAGATAGATTGACAAAAAGATGTAGTTCCGGAAATTCACAGCAACTGCTGCAACTCTGCAAAACTCACCCTGTTGTCTATACTCAACAAAATCGCTTGGAAACTATCCCAAAGTGAGCGCCTTGGCCTCTAGGCTACAACTGATCACTGACGGACTGAAGATCGAATGTTGGAAGCTCTGGATGTCATCCCTTGGGGGGTTGCGCACCTCCTAGGCTCAATGAGTGCGCCCTAATGATCCACCCCACAAAATCTGCTGCTGTATAACTCGAAATGTGTGGCCTAGCCAATGTTGTACTGGATCAGAAGGGTTTCCTCGGATTTGATTCAGAACTCCCTCTGGAACCCCAAATGCCCCTCCTCAAGAGCTGCGCACTATCTGGCTATCTGTTGCACTCTGAGAGATTCCACTGTCAGAATCTGATGACTGGTGGCTCAAAAGATGTGCCCTGGCTAGTCCTTAAGTGGTTTAGGAGGAATCTACAAGATAATCTCTGACCTCGTGCAGCTACACAAAACCCTCTCTCACCCTTGCGCCCTCACTGTCTGAGCTGCGCAAACACTACAAACTGGATACTTCTAAATAGCACGGTGAAATACCTGAATGATATCTCTGATAGGCTAGGGTGTGTCTCTCAACACCGAAACCGATCAATGGTGGTGGTTTCCTCCAAAAATCCACAAAACAATAGAAGGTCGATTCTCCTCCTCCTCTAGAACTCTCTCAACATCAAATCATAACATAATTATGAATTAGGTTGATTTACCCTTCCTTTATAGCTTCCCGAAACCCTAATTTGTTGTTGACTTTTTCCCTCCAAGTGACTTTTACTTTATTTTATTATTCCTTGATTAAATCACTTAATTAATTAATTAACCATTTTACCTTCAAAAAGTGAGTTATCCATCCTTATGGCTTTTCCGGCCATTGAAAGTCACTTCTCATCATCTTATCCTGTAATGCTTTTCCTCCCAATTCCGATGAGCTATTACACTAAGAGGTTTCTCCAAGTAATATGTCCATTATGACCTTCTTAGTGAATTTAATTAAGATATGACCCATAATAACTAAAAATTACGGAAATCGTTGGAATGCAACGGAACTAAAGCCAAGCTTTGCGGAATGGATCTTGATGATGAACGATGCAAGTCGGCCCAATAAAATCCCTCAATATCTCTCGAACTCTCTGTCACCCCTATTTGGCTACTTTGGTAGGCATAACACTTTGGCATGTGATAATGTCCAAAAATGGGAACATTATACCTTGCTAGGGTTCTGTTACTACCTAGCTTCTCACTTGGTGCAAAAGTCCGTAAGCACAAGTGATGAGAATCTAATGGCAATTTAGGCAAGCCACCACTTTCACCTCCATGGCTTTACCTTTCTCTCTTTAGTATATGGATGATGCTAGCCTAGGGGGTCTTCCCAAATATCAACTAAGCCTAATCATTGTAGATTCAAGAAGAGATGTGTGGCTTAGTTCATTATTTGACTTAAGATGTATGATCAATGATTTATGTTCCAAACTTCAAATCAAAAAATCAAGTTATCCTCAATGAAAGTGCAAATCACATAGATATATGTAACAAGATCAATTGTGATTTGCTCCAATAAACAATAATCCAATTCTAGATTGTTGGAGATTAAGATTAAAACCATACGAATTTCCTTTCCCCCCATGCAAGTTGACTCTCGCGCTCCCCAATGTTGATTGTACTTAGGCCCCATGCTCTCTTAAGTATGGGATGTAACTTTTCACACCCACCCTTTTACATGTGTTTAATGATCGAGGCTTTGATACACTCAAGAGGAAATTAGAAGGTTTAATACACAATGATAATTTTAGAAAGTGGGTTGAGATTAATACACATGGCTAATTCCCCCTTACACCCCTTCTTAGACCCTCCCCACTCTTGTGGAAACTTAGCCCCCATTACTCTATCCGTGTCCATCTGCAGTCAACGATACGTTTATTTTATTATTATTAATATACAATGTTTACATATTACATCATTGGGCCCACGATCATATATCGCATTTACATTATACATCTCTAAAATGGGGATTAAAAATGGGGATGTTACAATAGTCACCATCATGGTGAAAATAATCTTTTTGATTAATATACAGAGAAGGTTCGATTATACCATGTTTTTACAGCGCTTTGAATCTCGTGGTTGAATACTTGTGTTTTATCATAGTGGCGTGGGTGGCCTTGTTCCCTTATTTTGATTCTATATTCACTTAAGGTGCATATCTGGTTTTTTTTGTCATTCATAATTGTAGTTGGTTAATGAAATTGAATCTCCCTCATTATTTTAATAGAAATTTTTCTTGTGTCCTTGGTTATTTGCATGCGTTTTGAGGACAAAAATTTCGTGTGTTTATCACTTGTGCTATTTACGCAGATTTGTAAGGTTGTTGATAGCATGCAATCACTAGGGACATCCTCCTGTGACTAGAAAGACACTAGTCCAAATAGAGGAATGATTAGCAGTGACCATAGGCTAATTGCTCATAGTTATTTCATAGATTTGCTAGCGCAGATTTGTGAGATAACATGCCTATGGGACATTCCTCATCATGTTTAACAAGTTTAAAGGGCATGTTGGCCTATAAGGTCAAAGTTACACCTAAAAGATACATAATCAAAGATGTCAAAGTCCAAATTGGTCACTGTGCATGCTTGATACCAAGTTTTCATAAGAATGAGGTGAATTGAAGGAAACTGAGTTGTCATATTGTGTCTTGTTGGGATGATGCCTTTTTCTTATTTAAATCCAAAACTTCTTTTAGAGGAATCGATCCTATTAACCCCCCATGTCTAGGGGTAATTGGAGGAGATCATGTCTCATGGCCCGCAATAGAGACAATGATCCCAACCATGATGATGATCAGCATGCCCACAGATGGAAGCCCAACAATCCCCCTCAGATGCCTCTTGTAGCTACAGATCAACCAAACACATCACATCCAAACAACTTAATGTATGGGAGATGGTAAGCCAAAGTCCTTCATGCAAAGTGTTGTGCTTAATTTATTGGGCATGTGCATGAGGATCATTGGTTGAAGTTCGATAATGGATCATCGGCTTGGGAAGTTGTGTTTGTTGCCTTGTTTCAGCTTGGTGGTAAGCTTTTGTGCCCTAGTCTTGTGTTATCAACGCCCAGGGAAAAGGGGTACTACTGGGGACCCCTCACAAGGGTAACGTTCTGTTCCTCACCATACTTAACACTTTCCATCCTGGAACCTATCACAGTGTACTAAACTTCGATAATGGGTCATGGCCCATTCTCTCATGAGAAGAAGGGGTTGAAGTCCCAAAGCTTGATGCAATTGCTATATGTATGCTATGTAAAAAATGATAAAGGCCACCTATAAAATCCATAGGCCAGCTTGAGCTCTACCCCCTCTAATGGTAATCACCCCTTGTCATGATGCATTGAATGCACTCTTATAACAAGACCATAGCCCAGTAAGAAAATGAAAGAATAAAAGCTTGAAACTTGTAAAAGGGACTTGCAAAATAAAGAATGGGTATCAAAAGGCAATTAAGGGGTTCGAAATGAAAAAAGTACCAAGGAAAGGGTATCTCAAGAAACAAGTGCTCCCTCAACAAAGGCGCTCATAGAAATGGATTCAGTGACACCATAAGTCATGAAGTAAGCCCAAATTCATACCACTATCACACTTACTCTTGAAAGATTTCTTTCTTTCACTGTTCCCTTGGGACCCATCTCTCTGCCTGGGTCTTTTCTTTCACTATCTTGGTTGGCACACCTAATAGGGTTGGATGAAGGCTCTCCCATATTCAAACTTGCCAACTCTCATGAGGTCCTAGGTCGGTGTGATGCTTGAAGGGGATACCGATGTGAATTTTTTACATGGCTTATATCTTAAGTAACAACTTACTTTGCATGATTCAAGGACTAATATCTCTTATGAACATTGGTTTACCTTGTCTTATATCCTGCTTTGTTTGGAATGGCCCTGACATGGTTCTTTGAGGGACGTCCTAGACTTTCACTCAGGATGTTGTGCCCTTATTACAGGACTTTGGCACGTGTGATACAGAGTAGTGAGTCATCTAGTGACTTGCCACCTTCTGACATGAGCTCTCACATCTTCAGAACCTTGGACGATGGACAGATGGGCTGAAAGCCCACATGCTTGGCAGTGTACCCCCAGGGCTTATTACTCACTGGATGGAGGACATTGCAGTAGATGACAGTCGAACACCATGCAGAGACAAGATGCAACTCCTTCCACCTTGGACGCAGTGCCCTAGACCCTTGATGTTGGGCACCTTCTGATGATGAAGTCACTTTCTAGGGTTTTATGATGCTGGGGTTTGATGCCACTTGGGGTACCATTGATGATTTGGCATGACCATGGACTAGGAGACACACCATTTGCTATCACTACACATTGAGATGTTGTCACGTGGCCTTGGGAGGCCCTCTCCTAGCCTTTGGAGGCTTGACATCACCACATGTGTGGCATTTATGATGTCTTATTTGCATTTTATCATTTTGTAGAGGTTACTTGCAGGGTCAGCCCCACTTATTATTGTCATTTGACTTGTTTTGTGGACAAAGCACTAGGTTTTCCTCATATAAAGAGGCTAGCGCTAGCATTCATTCAAATCATCACTTTCCCTCACTCGTTAGTGGGGTAACACTTCTGAAATTTTCGCTAGTTTAGCCTCTTTGGCTCTTTCTCTCTCATGCGCTAACCTTGAAGGAGGTTCTTTGTGGATGTGTTGCTCTTTTGGATGATAAATTTCTGCAATTAGGGTTTTGGTGTTCATGCTACTTGGAAGAAGTAAGTAATTTTCTGCAATTCTATGTTTCTTGTTGATTTTAAAGGTTAAATTGCTATCTTGTTGCAAGTATCCTTGTTTTGTTGAAACCCTAAGAGAAAGACATAAGTGCTTCTCTTCCTCACAAAGTCTTTATTGTCCAAATTTGTGAAGCATCCTTGCTAGGGTTAAAACCCTAAGGCCCAAAAGTGCTTGCACTTTAGGGTTTTAACCCTAGACTTTGATCCTTGACCTAAGTGAAGCCAAGAGAAGGGAAAAACGACACCTAAGGCCTAGGAGTGTTTGCACTCTAGGTACCTTCTTCCTTGAAGTCTAAAACCTAAGGCCCAAGTGTGTTTGCACCTTAGGGTTTAAACCTTGCATCTCTTGTTTCATGTAGATCAATCTTCAAGCTAATGCATTTGAGACTCCATAAGCCCTAGAGGACAACAACACTAATCTAGAGGTATTCTTGTGGTTGAAGTAGCTATTAAAACCATTTTTCACTCTCTCAAACATTCAACTAACATTGCTAACCCTAACTCTAGCAAACTTTCACTATGTCTTGCTGCTGTTATAAAAGTTTGCTACAGCCACTGAAAACTACATTAATTTGCTGCATACACTCATCTATAAGTGGCTTAACTTGTCCAGAAATTACTTCTAGCAACCGGGTAATAATATACTTGTTGAATGTTTATTTTCCATGGTGAATTGCTACATTTCTAAGCACTTTATCTTGTTGCTGTTGCAAAATAGTTATTGTTGTTATAAGACTGGTTTATTGTTGTAATTTGCTACAACCATAGCATTTATTACTTGTCTAGTGTCCAAAGGGCTATTTTTTGCACTCTATAACTTGATAGTTGTCTATATATGTTGTAAATTGTTTATTGTCTCGTATAGGTACGACAGTTATCTCGTTATCCTTTATACCTCTCCTAGACCTAGACCTAGACCTAACTAACATGTGACCAAGATAGGGGGCGATAGGCTTGGCTAATCTCGCTATTTGATCCCTTGAGGTCACCATGGAAGCCTCCCTTGTGGTGGACCTCTTCCATCACTAAAACGAGGGAAGTCTCTACTCAGGTGACAATGGTAGATTCTTCAGTGTTGCAAACATTGGCATTGACAAAATATCGCCGAGGGTCTGAAAATGAAAATATCGGCAACATCAGGAAAATATCGGAAAATGTCGTAAGAATGAAAATATCGGAAAATATCGCCGACCCTGATTTTGAAGATAATATTGCCAACATCGAGATATTATCGAGATGTTGGTAACACTGAGATTCTTCCATAGTTGCATAAGATTTGGAGATCTTGTAGAGGGCTTTGCACAGGTACAAATTCTGTGATAACAGGTACTCTTTAGTATGTTAACTAACATCAAAGTTGTTGTTGGTTTTGTTCGAGCTGTTTTATGGATTGACTCCATTCATTAAAGTCTATGGTGGGATGTTATTGTTCCTATATTTAACTACAACGGTGGGAGCTAATTGGTGAACTATATACTTTCTATTTATTTATACTGTATACTAAAACTACAGAAAATGCCAATGCAAAAGATGAAAATTGCTTTTCATCTTTTGCATGAACTACATACTTTCTATTTTCCCATGTAATAGAATGTACTTGTAAAATATAGCATAGAACCAAAAGTATCACAGGGATTCTTAGTATTATAAACTCTCTCTTCGTGATATCACTTGAGAAAAACATGGAATAGCATTCCATTATCATCTCTATTTTCTGTACCGTCTTTTTCCTCTTTGAAGCTATACTTGTGTAAAAAAAATATTTAAATGCATTTATGTTTGGAACTTTCTATTGGTCTTGAGATCTTTCTTTTGCACACTCGACTAATATAGATTTTGTTTGGTCTATTTGATTCAGGTTTTCCAAATTTCATAAACTTCTGGAAAAGAGAAACACAGGTATACAATGTCCTTGAAATGAATGAACAAGTATTGCTTTAAAATAATTGGATACACATAAATGAAAATTATATGCTTTCTATGTAAAGTAATGGATTATATTATAATAAAAGTTATACGTTTAACAATTTTACTTCAAGATCAAAAGTATTTGTAGGTGACTGGCTTTTTTGCTTTCTTAGTTATATGAGTGATGCTGCTAAGAATAGTGAATTCTGCCGAGGAAGTATGAAACTTTGCAACTTGTATATGAGCATGCTATAACATGATTCATATGGCAAGTAAATATGAGAAATGTAATGTAAGTTGGGCCTTGTAACCATTCTTTCAAATTAGTCCCATTATTGCAACTTTAATTAGTTTTTTTTTATTTTTTATTGAACTTTAGTGTTCTTTTTTGAAGTTTTTTCTGGAAAGTTTTAGTTGAAGAGTTGTAATGCAAATATTTTTTCTTGGATCATAGATGTAACTACACACATGTTTAGATAGAGATAAGATATGATAATTTTGTTAATGTCAACAAATGTCCAAGGAAAAGGTCAATGGGACTAGGCAGTACAATTAATGGTCGTTAGACATGAGGCTAGACAGAATAGAAGTGCAAAACTCCAAGAGGCGTGAGGTCCTAGTTGAATATCAACATAAAAATTGGAAATAAAAATAGGGGTGAGGTCCTAGTTGAAGTGCAACAAATAAGGAAGGCACACTCCCTCTCAAACTGTGTCTGAAACTCTGCCTCCTCTGCTGTAGTTGTCGTACCACTCTACTTCTTCTTCCTGTTAGGACATTGTCCAACATAGTGCCCCATCCTCTTACAAGCAAAGAACTTTACTTTGCTCATATCCCTCTTCTACCCACTGTTGCTCTCTCCCTGTGGCTTGGCCCCCCTCTTGGGACCCTGTCATGCACCCTTGCCGACCTTCTTCTTGCCCGTTGTCCAAAGAGAAAGATCCTCATCACCCTGAGATATCCACTGCTATCGTGAAGACTCTGAGCTACATCTCATCTCCTCCTGTACGAAATCATCCCAAAGTCTCTCCCAAGTAGGCATAACCTCCCGAGCAACAATTTCTCGAACAAATGGAGCACATGTTTTGGAAAAGTTGTTTAAAGTTGTCCTCACCATAAAGTCTGGGTCCATTATCTCTCCGACGACCGTTAGGTCATCTTTGATCTGAGTGAATCTGCCAAGGTAAGAAGTGACTGACTCAGTCTTGAGCATCTGAATGCTCTTGAGTTTCTCCTACAGAACCATCTTTCGGTTCTGGTTAGGACTCTGGTAAATCTTGCACAAGGATGCCCACATCTCAAATGCATAGTCTTTACCAGTCAAGTGGGGTATGACGTGGTCTCTTACCGCATCACAGATAGTCTTCTTTGCCTTGTTGTTCCTCTTCCTGAACTATGCCACCAACACGGGAGCAATGACAGGAGGAACAACAACGGGAGCCTGAACTATATCCCATAGTTCAAGATCCTCTAGGACAAAGATAAGCTTGGTCTTCCAAGGGGACCAATTGCTAGCTCCGGCTAGCCTATCCTCTGCCTGCATCTGGGATACTGACATGATTGCCCACTGAACTCACATTGATGCTGCAACTACAAAAGAGCACTGCCTCACTCCTGTCAACATAGGTGTGAAAAGAGGCAGTAGAACTACAACCTCACTCCTAGCAAATAGGTGTGAAAAGAGGTTGTGGAAAATCAGCCTCACTCCTAGCAAATAGGTGTGAAAAGAGGTTGAGTCTAGGTCCACCAACTGTCCTACAACTGTCACACAAATTTCTGCCAACAAGTTGCTACAAATCACTGTCATGAAGCTGTCAAGAAATATGCCCACAAGTTGTCAAGAACTGTCCACGAAATGCTGTCCAAAATCAACAAGATTTAGCCACCAAGGGCTCTGATATCATGAAGAAATCTGAGGTCCTAACAGGCTGCCAACTAGGTCTGTCTTTGACCTCTAGTTGGCTCTAAGTTTCAACTGTCAAACACTTCTTTGCTGTTGTTTTATAACAACAAACTGTTCATGAACTTTTCTGTTGTTTTAGTTATTGTTACATAAGCTTTTAGGTGCTCTAGCATGTAGTTTTAGTAGCCCATAGGTTAGCACATGCATACCTCAAATATATAACACACCTCTAGCTCTTTACAACTGAAATAATGTTGTTCTAAACTCTAGCATACATGAAAATAGGACACAAAGGTTTTTGGTCAACACGACCCTGGATAAAACCCCCCGGGGAAAACCAGTTTGGAATATAAGTCTATATATGTGATGTAAAGAATGTGAGATACAACAAGTACATGAAACAAATGAACCTGATACAATGGCAGCCCCTCTCAAGCTGCTATACAAGTCCAAGAAGGTGAATGCGCCAAAGCATGGTGCGCCCTTCTCATTTGTTGCTCAATCCCACTGAAAGCTTGTGCCCTTGCTCCTTGTTTTCTTGTAGAAGAAATCCTTGCACACAAATCTGACCTTGTGTGCTACCTCTCCAACAAAACACTCCTCAAAGCAATCCGACAAGTGCAAGACCTCCCTACTAGGTGTGCGCCCTCCTCCAAGCTAGCATCAACACCACAAAATAATGGAAGCCAAAGCCTCCTAGAGCCCTCCATGGAAGGAGGCGCCCTTGAAACCCTCATCCATTGCTTCCATTCCCATCTCCATTGCTCTCCTCTTCCTCTCCAAGTGAACAAAAGATAGAATAAGCCTCTCTTGGCCCTATGCACCCCTCTTGAACCTCCATAAGGAAACCTAAGAGATGGATGGCTAAGATCTCTCCATCCATTCTCTAATCAAAGGTTGAGATCATCCCACAATAATCTCACTCACAAACCCACTTTGGGTTAAGTTCCCTAAATTCACATTATGTCCCCTCATTCCCCCACAAAGTGAATAATTAGTCACTTTTGCCTAAGTGACAAAAATTCAATTTTTTGACTTAAGTGAATTCAAAGTTGAATTAGACATAAAGTACAAGGTACATAGTACCAAAGTATTTCCCACTTGTGGTTAGAAACTCAAAATCACAAGGGGACCACTTCCCAAGGTACCCAAATCTCAACACTAAGGAGTTAGGATTTATGTCATGTCTCTTTGATCATAGAATACTTTGGTGTTTGTTTTTCCCATAGACAATAACCTAGTTGTTTAGAAAATGTTCATGTACTTCATTTCGTTGCATTTTTTTTACACATTTGCAATCTTGTCCATTTAACATATTTACATATTTTGTGTGTCTATCTTGATCTGCAGGCTTCTCACTTGGTTCCGTGGATAATTAGCACTTCATTATTTGCAATTATCCAAGTTTTTTGGCAGGTATCACTTTTGCATTAAAGAGAATTTATTTTGAATATTGGAAACTCTCGAGTACTTAGATCCCACATAAATATTAATGGTTTCTCTTTATCAACCTATTCTCGACACCTAAAACACAAGAACAAGAACAAGAAAAGAGAAAGGGTACAATATTAATATGTATGAAGGTCTATGCCAATGAATATGGGCATGTGATTACTAAGTCCTATGTTCTTTGCATAATGATCGGCCCTACACCTATAGTGAAAATTCTTTGGCTAGAAATGTCCCATAGAACTCTCCTTCAATAGTCAAGGCCATATGATCATCAACATCCCCTATATACTAAAAGATGTCTTCTTATTCATGCTTGTTGCTAGTCTCAATTGCTTGAAAGGTTAAATCAAATTGTGTTTTCTAGAGATACCCCAAATGACCACATTTGTGTTGACCCATCATTGCTCTATTGTAGCAATGTTTAACGTATGGTAGGATTTCATCCCACATCATGGGATGCTTGTGGCTATTCTTCCTTAATAGGTGCACAATCATCTAGTTTATAACCTCAAATTGACCATTTGTCAGGGGATGAAATACAATGCTCCTATTCAACTTAGTATCCATTGATCCATCAAGTGATCCCAAAGTTATGCAAAAATGGGTTATCATTGTCAAAATTATGGAGTTGAACAATCCAAAGTTAATCCATACTTTTTCAAAAAGAGTTTTATTGCCTATTGTCAAGTGACCATCTTAAGTCATGGCATCTTAAGGAGATTCTTGCAATGTACACATATGGCACACTCTTTATTATATCATCTATTTACAGAATTGCAAAGTTGTTGGAGAATGATCAAGTTGGACCAAGTCTCCTAAGATCACAATAATTTGTACATACTTAGGTTGGTTGTCAAGTGTGACCAAGCCCCCTATGAGTTATGTACAATGAGATAGGAAAAGTAAAATGAGAAGTGTAATTTACAATAATAATGCATATCCTAACTAAGTTCACTTGGAACTCATGGACTAAGCCTCATCAGTTCATCCCCTGCTAAGAGGAAATCATCCCCAATTATTGTTGATGGTGTCCACATCACAACAAAGGGCATCATTTGTTGTAGGATCTATTTATTGGATTGAATGTCTCAATGAAATACTAAAAGGTAAACCTTGACTAAATTGTAACTTAGTGCAACCGCTCGTGTTTGTCGAGGAGAAGACATTTCCTCTTTGTTGAAGAGTTGTGCTTACCACGAGTTGTTGAAGGTGTAGAAGTTATAACCTAGAGATCTATTTGGGGAGAGGAACCGTGAACATGGTGTTCTTGAGAAAGATGCATTGTCATTTGTGTAAAAGCCAAAGTGTTTGTAATATGGTCTGAAGCAGGATAAGGAGTGGGATGTGGACTCTATGCTCGGAGTGGCACCTCCTTGCTAAAGTCTGAACCCTATGGGCAAGGTTGTAGTAGAGTAGGAGGGATGAGCACCAAAGTGGAACATAGAGTTCACAATTTGTGGAGGCTAACATGCTCAACAACTTGATGTCCTCACTAAAGGGGAGAAGATGTTATTCAGTATCTTTTATGGTGTTTGTGAAGTCTATAAGTGTTGAAAAACCCATCATATCATGCCCTTCTATCAAACATGTGGGGTTTCCAAGAAGCATGCCACAATCCAATCCTGTAATATCATAGTCAACTACATCAAAAGAAAGATCCTGTTACCTATTTGACTTCGATGTGCAAATTTGGTAAAGTGGAGAGCTTCATGGAGAATGCCCTTGTTGAGGAGATCCTAAGAGACCTTTGACTTTGGCAAGACCTGCTTCAATGGCATATTGGAAACAAGAAAGGGTGATAAATGACACTTGTGGAAGAACGCCCAAGCATAAAGGAGGCCAAATATACTTGAAATCGTGAACGAGAGTATTGCATTTGTTGATGACGTTGGCCGTAATGAGAGGGGTCCCCAACTTAAGGACAACTCCTTTTAAAGATTGGCATTTAATGTTGAAGAGGTCAGTGTTGACTCAATGGAAACATAGACATATAAGGTTCGTCTTGAAGGAGAAAATAATCATTTAATGTAGAGCACTTATGTTGAGTAGAAAAGAGGTGTGCTAGGGTTTTTGAATAGCGTTGGGAGGTGCGTCCTCGCTGGAAGAGCCTCCACATGGCATCTTTTGGACTTGTCAAACCCTAAATGACCATCATGAAGGAGTGCTCTAATTAGTGTTTGTCTAGGGTAAGAGCATATAAATAGAGAGAAGTTCATTTGCCAAAGGAGTGAAAGAAATGCAAAGAAGAGCTAAAGGGCTTAGTTGAATATCTAGCTGGAGCAAAGAAGTCAAGGGCATTTCAAGTTGGATTTATCATCTTCTTTTTGTATGTCCATGGATGAATTTTATTGGCTGAAGTTACTATTGCAAGTGATAATCTTTGAAGAAGGGTAATTCTACTCCAATAAGAAGAGATAAGGTTGAGGTGAAACCTTCCTTGTGGCTTGTTATTATCGTTGTTCAATACTTACATATTTCTACTGTCATTTCAGCATGTTGAAGGGCTTATGTTATCTTTTATTGTTCATGGTTGCACATTATCTACTGTTGATTAGTAATTGTTGAGAGTTGTGCCTTTGGAAGGGCCCTCCTTTTAATTTCTTCATATTAAAGGAAACCAGTGTGGTTAGTTAGAGCATGTTATTAACAGCCTAACTACGCCTCCTTCCATCGTATTTGAACCCTCTCGATTGTTGATCCTTTCTCCATAACCCAATTAGGTTGACACTAGTCTATTCTTTCACCCATACTATCTCAAAGAAAATATCAAAATATAAATTTTATGGGGTTTTTGCCCTTGTGCCATGTTATCATGCAAATCTACACTGGTAGACATGCCTAATAATTATAGACAACTAACCTTGTCATCGTTGGAGGCCTCTCCATTTGGATTGGTGCTTTTCCAATCTCAGGGGGTGTCCCTTGGGGTTGTATGTTGCTATCAAACTAAGATTTTTGTGTAAAACTCCAATTGATTAGCACACAATAAAAGCTCGCTCTTGAGTTGCCAATAAGCAGTCAAAGGTGAGTTCAACTTGAAAAAAAATAAGAGTGGTTGAGATTAAATCTTAAAGATAGTTGTAACAATGAATTTAATGGACATGAGTTAAGTGAATGTGCACCTTAGGTGAAAAAGATTCAAAATAAGTGCACTATAAACTACCATAACATTGAAAAACAATTTAATCAATGGCATCCAATAGGTTAAAGGAGCCAGAACAATGTTGATGTTTCAACATCGGGTAGAGATTCTCCCAGATTGGTAATGTTGATTTGACCAAGGGAGGATGATACATTCACTCACGGGGCCACGCTGATTTGGCTAGTGGTGAATGGCCCAAGATGTTGATGTTTCTCCAGTTAGCAGCATCGGGCAGACATTCTCCCAGATTGGTCCTGCTGATTTGACCAAGGGAGAATGATACATTCACTCATGGGGCCATGATGATTTGGCTAGTGGTGAATGGCACATGTGTAGTCTTTCTCCTAGTAGTCATGTCGATTTGACGAGGAGTGATAAAGACTCGAGATGCTCTCACATTGCCTGCTCCAGGATGGAGTGATCTATTCTTATAGGGCAGGTTTGACTTGTTTACAAGTCTAGTCTAATGTTGAGGGTGTAGGCTCAGGGACTCCTTGTGATGAGGGGATTCTCGATGAATATACTCAACATTAGAGCCCTATATTTATTAGACGTGCATGTGAGGAGATGACACATCAACAAGGCTCATGGACAACTTTTCTAGTGAAGAATAAATGCCAAGAAGACAAGACAAACCATTGAAGAAACCCCAGAAAGCATTAAAGAAAAAATTGAAGACAAAAGAAGAAGTCGTCCCACAAGGAAATTGAAGGTGACTCGAACTGTATAAATAAAGGCTAGATCATTTCACTTGAAACATAACATAGCTCTTCTCATCAAATGTGCAGTTCCCAATTGTCTGTTGCAGTGCGCAATTCCCAGTTGTTAGTTGAAATGCGCAGTTCCCAATTGCTTGTTGTAGTGTGTGTTGAAATAATGTAACTGCGAAGAGCATTCTTATTATTATTTTATTATTGGATTAAATCCCCATTGCGGATTAATCATGTCATTATTATTATTGTTGTTATTGGATTAATCCCCATTATTGTGTGGATATCATGTCGACCAATTATTATAGGACCAAATCCCCTTTTGGGATTGGTCATGGAGACAATTATAAAGGAGACGAACAAAATTGACCCAGCTGACTATTATGGAAACCAGGTGGTAAGGTGGGTTTACCTGTGAGTGAAGGTCGGCCACGCCAATTGTGACCTTTCACCGCGATGTCAGTCTTATGTATATAAATAAGAGGCTAGCCTCACTTCAAACACACAACTCCTTGCTCACATTTCTCTTATGAAGTATTTTGCCAATTGATTGGAGAGAGGGAGAAAGAGTGGTATCTCTTGGAGAGGACTATACGTATTGGTTTGAGTTATCTCTTGAACATTGTATAAGCTATTTATGATAAGGAAGTTTTTCTTTGGGTTTCCACAGGAACTTTCCCGGGATAATGTTGTGTCTCTTGTAGATGTGTGTTTTCTCGTTGATCTTGTTCTTATGATGCTCTATATTGAAATGCAAGAACTATAATAATGGCATAAACATTAACATGGTATGAGCGCCAACTGAGAAAGAAGCACAATTTGCAAGAGGAAAAACGTCATTGTTGGTACCCAGGTAGGGTTTTGCAAAGTGAGTATTTTCAACTCCCTAACATCCTAGAAAGATCGCCCTCACCCAAGGATCATTTGGCACTTAGGCATACCTTTTCAATGGCTGAATCTCGGGAAGAATTGAAACCCTAGTTCTAAAGTGCAGAAAACAATTACCGAGGAAGTGCAGAAAACCGGAAGCACCAGTCCATTAATCCGCAGATCAGATTTGAAGAGTAAAAGTTGGATTTTGAAATTCAGTACGCACCCGTAACTTCGCCACCATTCAGTATACATCCTATCCCTGGATGAGAATTTTAAGTCGGAAGTTTGAAAATTAGGGTTCCTCATAAAACCTAAGTTGGATTCTGATCGAGAACATTTAACGATTCGCGATTACCGATTCACCGATTGCGGTAGGTAGAACCAGTTGCAATCACTCTTGAAGTTTTTGGTAATGATTACCCATGCTACGGATGGAGCCACTACGCAAAATGTTACCAGGGGTATGTACTCACATATGGTTAATGGTTAAACCTAAAGAGTATTTGCGGAGAGGATCTTCCATAGATCTAGAAGGATCTCAAGATCAACACATTAGAGGAATGATGCAACCCGAGGTGTGATTATTCTAATACATCTATTTGTTATATGAAATTATCTTGGTCGGTGTTGCATGTTGAAGCTATAGTCAAATCATTAGAAGGATTAAAAAGTTGATCATAGAAACATCCTCTAACCTAACCTTTTGTCAAGATAGCATATTATTGTCTTAAGCGGGTTGAAGAAAGTACTTCGTCCTTGGTGAAGGAGACTTGGAAGAAACGAAAAGCACTAACTCTTGAGGACAAGGCTCGAGGTTTGATTAATCAAGATTCAAGGTACACGTGACAAGCTAATGACTTTAGTTGAGATATGTCATTAGTAAGTATACTTGATAACATGTGAGGAGCATGGAATATGACTAACACCTCCCTCTAGGAGAAACCTCGTGTATTAGTTTTAGATTATATGGAAGAATCTTGGTCACAACACTAAAGAGTGTTATTTACATTTAAATGTTGTATTCCTTACTTTTAATCTTTACTAAATTATAAAGTAATAAGCTCTAAAGACTCTTGTGATGATTGTTAGGTACTGTGCTTTATATTATCAAAGAAGGGATATTATTCTTGCTTGTTGTTTTGTTGACCTTACTCCGGGTCACATGAGGAAGCTACAGCGAAGGTTGCAAAAGGCAACATGCTAAGAAAGAAATCATAAATGAAGCAATCATCGATTGGAAAGAGAAGAAGATTGGGTCGAGAAGGCGCCATGATACGCTATTGAAGAATCCATGTGAACTCAGAAGATTAGCTCACATCAACTACAAAGAGGCTACCATACATATGCAAAGTATCACGGGTTTACGGAACTCAAGGTCACCATGAAGTATGTGATGGATGTGCACAAGGGAAGAAGCATCAAGACACTTTGTTCGAAGGAATGACAAGGCAGGAAGAGTCCTAGAACTCATTCATTAGGATGTATGTGGCCCAATGCCATCATCCTCCAATAATAATGGGTATGTATACTATGTATCATTCATTAATTATTATTCTCGTGAAGACACGGATATATTTGAAGTATTCAACGGATCGGGAATTCAAAGCCTTGATAGAACCCTTTTGTTAGGAAGATTAAGATACTCAGGCCGGATAATGGAGGAAAATATACCTCAAAGAATTCATGAATATCTGCAAAAATGTTGGAGATCTTGATCCCAACAAAGCGGTGTAGCTAAACTAAAGAACAGAACATCTTTGGAAGGCTGTGAAGATCAAGATCTTCTTATGTGCTTATAGGAAGCGACAGCCAGCGGTAGTTGTTTATGTGCGAACCGATTGCCCCATAGTGCACTTGGGCTTGAACACAGAAAAGAGAGATGTTACGGAAAGAAGCTTAGAAGGTAAGCCATCTCAAAATATTTAACTGTCCAATATTTATTAGGCCTCTAGAAGAAAAACAAAATTTGGAACCCTCGAAGAAGGGAATATTTGTAGGATCCTGTGGGGTATCAGACCTTGAGAGAATCTACATACACGGTCACCGCCATATTGAGATCAGCGGGGCCGTGACCTTTGATGGCGACACTTAAGAAATCGAAGATGCGGCTTGAAGAAATGTATGAAGAAAGAGGAACACAGCCAAATCCCGGAATGACGAATCCATGAGGAAGTTCGAACTGAACACGTAAGGAAGTCATAGCTTCCCAGTAGGAGACTCACGAAGATCATGACCCTGAAGTTCAAGAACCTCCTCAAATGACCTTCTCCATAAAAGCTTTGCTTGGTTTAGAGAGCTTATTCAAGATGGAGAAGTATGGTGTTCTAGAAGGAACCACGGGAGCGGTGAAAAGACCAAGCCCTTCTCCAGTTACACGACTTTGATGTGCAATTTGAGGAAGGACCCACATGTTTTGAAGAAGCCATCCGGAAGAAGGAATGGGCGGAATGCCATGGCAGGAGGAATACCAATCCATAATAAAGAATGATGTATGGGAAATAGTTCCCGGACCAAAAGTAAGGATGTGGTATCATCAAAATGGCTCTTCAAAAATAAAACATGTTTACCGATGGAAGTATTGAGAAATATAAAAGCAAGATTTATGCATTTCGTGGCTTTCCAGGAAAGGAAATTATTGACTATGAAGAACATTTGCTCCTATGGCGGTGCCGATGAGAACCATTACCAAGCTGCTGCAAGATGAAGTCGAAGCTGCACCGTATGGACATGAAGACAACTTTCTGAATGGTGTTATTGAAGGGAAGTGTATATAGAGCAGCCCAAGGATTTGAGGTTGAAGACATGAGAATTCATGCATGCGATTGAAAGAAAACCTTATCTGGTTAAACAGCTCCCGAACGGGTATGGCGTAAAGGCGGAGTTTCTTGATGAGCTTAGGCTTTACCAAGAGTAAAAAGCAGGAGACTCAAATCTCACCGCTTCAAGATCATGGATAATGAACCCGATAATATTACTCATTATGTGGATGACTTATTCTTGGCTGGAGAAGAAAAGCTCATCACTGTATGTAAACAGAGACTTGTCGCTTTATTTGAAATGAAAGACCTTGGTCTAATGCATTACTTCTTGGGCCTTGAAGTATGGCAGAGTCGGAGAGAATCTTCATAGCGAAGGGAAGTACCGCGGTCGAAATCTTAAAAGTTAGACATGCTAGAATCTGAGTCCATGGTCTCCCATGGAAGCAAAGTTTGAAGTTGTTGAATTAGATGCCCGTCCCGGTTGATAGATGCCACTCTGTCTGAGGGCGGTGTGGATCGGCCGATATTTTGTGAACACCGGACCGGACATTTGTTTTCGCGGTGAACACCTTGAGTCAGTTTCAGTAGAGCCGGGCGTGTTCATTTAGTGGATACAAAACATGCGATGAGGTACCTTAAAGGTACAATGGATTATGGTCTCGGCTATGATGGAGATCATGACTTACGCGTGAGTGGATATCTTACGTCACCGGTGGCGTTGTTGCTGCCAGAAAAAGCACTTTCGGATGTTGTTTTAGTTTGGGATTCGACTATGATCTCGTGCTGATAGGAAGCAATCCAGTGTTGCTCTCAACATAGCGGAAGCGAGTACATTGCCGCATGTTACTGGCTGCGAAGCTATATAGCTTCGAAAGTTGTTGAATGAGGCCCTATTTGATTTGGAGATGAGAGCAGCGATTCTATGTGACAATCAAAGTTACATTAAAATGACGAGTCTTGTGTTACGATAGGTGAAGCACATAGAGATCGTAGCTATCATTTCATCCCGGTGACATGAATACAGAGAGAACGAAGCTCCGTTACATTAGCATGGATGAACAGGCTATTGACGTGTTGACTAAGCCTCTATCTGCGTTAAGCGAACACTACGGGAATAAGCTTGGTATATTCGAAAGGACCCTCTACGAAGAGTATGTATTCCTTGCCGTGCGTGGAAGCGTAAAGCAAGATGAGTCATCTTCGGACCTGGCTATTAGGCGTAAAGCATGACCGATGTGATCCTTGCCGACCTACTTTGTTAAGAGGCAGTGAAGCAAGATGATTCTTTGCTGCTGACCTCGTTGTTAGGCGTAAAACGCCATGTGATCCTGCCGACCTGTTAGGCGGCAAAGCAAAAGGAGTCATGCTTCGACCTGTTGTTAGACGTAAAGCTTGATGTCGTGTGATCCTTGCTTTTGACCTACGTTAGGCGTAAAAAGCAAGATGGTTATGCTTCTGACCTAGTTGTTAGGCGTAAAGAGAGATGATGATATTACTTGTTTTTTGACCTAGTTGTTAGTCGTAAAGTATGACGTTGTGATTGCTCGCTTTTGACCTCGTTGTTGGAAATGGCGAGATGTTGATGTGTTTTGCTTCTGACCTAGTTGTTGGCGGTAAAGCAAGATGAGTCATGCTTGACCTAGTTGTTAGACGTAAAACTGTGATCTTTGTGATTCTAAGCGACCTAGTTGTTAGGCGTAAAGCGAGATGATGATAATTACTTGCCCGGCCTAGTTGTTAGGCGTAAAACGAGATGATGGTGACAACTGAGTTCCGGCAAGCTGTATGACATTGAGCTAGTGTGATGCTTGTGATATTACGACCTAGATGGCGTGATGAGGTATCATTTTCTTACTGATACATATTTGATGCAAATGATGATACTTCGAGAATGATGATATTGTTGATAAAGAAAACTTCTGATGACCCATAAATATGCTAGCCAATGTTACAAGATGATATTGACAATAATGTCCTCTCCGGATGCGATGATGTAAGACCTCTCTACCGTCGATGAAGAATACCCTTCTTGTTAAGAAGTGTTGAAATAATGTAGCTACGAAGAGCATTCTTATTATTTATTATTGGATTAAATCGCCATTGTAGATTAATCATCATCATTTAATATTATTATTGTTATTGGTTAATCCCATTGTGGATTAATCGTATTGTATAAGGACCAAATCCCCTTTACTAGCGGATTGGTCGTAGGACAATTACAAAGTGCAGAACAAGAAATTCGACTGGCCGGTTATAATGGAAGACCGAATTAATTAAAGATGGGTTTACCTACCCAAAGTGAGAGGTCGGCCCACTTAATTGTGACCCTTTCACCGTGTCAGTCTTATTATAAATAAGAGGCTAAGCCTCACTTCAAACACACAACTCTTGCTCATTCTCTTATGAGGCAGTACAGTACAGTTGGAGAGAGGGAGAAAGTGGCGCATCTTTTGGAAGGACTATCTGTATTGGTTTTGAGTTATCTCTTTAACATTGTATAAGCTATTTATGATAAGAGTTTTCTTGGGTTTCTTCCCCTAGAGGGTTTCCCAAGATAAGTATTGTAAATACTGCTGGGTTTTCTTCCCCTAGAGGGTTTCCCAAGATAAATGTTGTGTCTCTTGTGAATGTGTATTTCTCAGTGATCTTGTTCTTATGATGCTCTTATCTATTGAAATGCAAAGAACTATAATAATGGCATAAACATTAACAGTGTGCAGTTCCTAGTTGCCAGTTGCGCTATCGTCGAGGTGCGCTATTTTTGGAATATCTTAGCAGTTCTTTTGTGGTGCGCTATCCTTGAGGGTTCTTCCTCATACAAGGGCGCAATTATCTTGTGTTGGGTTTCTTCATGTAAATGACGATAAACTTGGATTGATTTCTTCTTAAGAAAAGTTTTTGGGTTTTCTCCCAAGGTTGGGTTTCCCAGGGTAAAATCTTGTGTCTACTGTGCATGGCTATCTTTCTATGATTTTTTTGTTTCCGATGCAGTGATTTTTGGTTGAGATTTTCAGTGTGTAATTATTCTATGATAACAGTGGCATAAAATTCTGTTTGAAATTATAAGGAAATAATTATCATATCTGGAAATTGAAAATTCAACAAACAAATCATAATTGTATGAAATCAGATATTACCCAAGAGATTGATTGCATCATAGAGAGTCATAGGTGACAGGCTACCATGGATCTCCTTGCTTGCAGTGGAGGTAGTGGTCTAAGGCTTGGGAGGATGGAAGAGTGAAGAGTTGTCCACTTGCTACAATCTGCTCTAGAGAATACTATCTAACCCTTGCTTTGTCTCTCCAATCTGCATATATAGAAGCTCACGCTAAGGGAATGAATTTTCCCTTATTACTAGTGGATGAAAGCAAGAAAAACATGCTAAATTCTATCATCCTTTGCATGGCTCATTGCTTAGCTTTAGTAATCCTACTAGGGATAGCCCCCTTGACTTGGAGGAGAGACGGCCTAAAGTGAAGAGGATAGGTGACTTAGGTGATAGTGGTGATCGTCCAAGTAGTTCTCTCCAGGGTTGTGCCTTGTGGATTAGGAATTTTATCATCAAGTACAATTTGGGAGGTAACAGGGTCTACCAAAACCCCTCCTTAATGCTAGAGATTTCCTCTAGAAGACTTGTTCAACCAGTTGCAAGTGTAAAAAGGCAATCCAATTCCACAAGGAACCTCTCCAAGGTGAGTGCTCCTTTATGCACATTTTGGTCTTCATATTGGGGTATGTGCATCATGTGAGGCCCACATTTTCCATACATGAGGTCTATTACTGCTTTATTTGTATCGCTCAGATAGGCAAGGTCAACACTCGCGACAAACCCAGGAGGAGACCCACTATCACCTAGGATCCCACTTCCCCTGCTTTTCTCAGGTGCTTGTAAGTCACCTGAAGGGAGGCTTCCCTATGGATGAAAACTCTTGGCCAATGATGCAGAATAAGTAGAAGGTGCCAGTTCTTTGCTTTACTCAAGGCACTGGTGAAAAGCATGGAGTCTAACAATCAAGGTTTTCTTTATGTTAAGTCACAATACACACACACACACACACATATATATATATGTATGTATGTTTATTTGACATTCATCCCAATGTGACCATGAAACTGGTATGCAAAAACTTTAAAATGCTGCTGATATAGAGTATTCCCAGAGGTATGAAGTGCTTCTATTTATTTTATAAGGAACACGTACTTCAAAGAAGAAAAGGAAAATACTATGTTGCAGACACAAACAAATATAAGCCTTCTTTTTATGAACAAGGAAATATAAACTTCAGGCTGAAATAAAACGAAAAGGGGGCCGACTGTCAAACTTAGAAATTATCCTCACAGAGCTTAGTCTCATTGCTGATCATAACCATTGTTTAGAGATGTTTGAAAAAATTATTTATTTATTTATTTTGAATAGTTGCAGAATTACAGCATTCCATGGACTGTCTCAAGTATAAACAGGTTCAGATTTCTGTTCCACAGAGCAGCAATACCAATCTAAAAGATATATGAAATAGTATTTAAGAAGTGCAACGAACCTTCTTCCTTTTACATATGTCAAGAGTTAAACAAACAGAGTACCTTAAGCTGTTTGGAAGAAAAAATTATTTAGTCCTTTCGTCAAACAATTCTCATGTGTTCTCCAAAAGAGATGTAAATTTGTGAGATGAAACCACCAAGTTTGGAGTTTGAGCTTTTATACTAACATACCTGCTTTTCCAAGCACCCAAAGAGATTTCCCGGCATCTAATCGTGCTTCTACAATAAGTATACAGAGAAAAGAAACTGAAAGATATCACGGTTATACTAAGGAGTCCTCTCATGCATTTCGTCAAACATTTCACATGCAAACTTTCCCCTTAATGCTTATGTTCCAATACCATTATGAATTTTGCAGCAAATGCATCAATAATGTTTTAATGCCTTTCTTTGGGTGAAAACATGCACCTGTTATTGCTCTCACTGTAATCTGCATTCGAGAACATTAGTGCCAATGCATAATAGCAGAATAGTGAACCAAAACACAATCAGCGCCCTAGCTTTTGTGACTGCAAAAGAATGGAGCGCTGACTGAGAGAGAACAGCAGATTTCAGAGATGGCTTGATGAGTCTTGGTTCTGCTGCTCAGAAAACCTTAAGTTCTGAAGAAATGACTGGTGGCTGAAAGAAAAAATAATAGACCAGTTTCTTTTCAATAGGGAGAATGGAGTCAAATTAGTGTGCCAAGGGGGAAATAGCTCCTCTGATAAGAAAAGGGTTGCATCTCCTGCAACGTACAAGTCAGATACTAACCCTACTCTCATTCACAGACAAAGCCAGAATGTTCATCACTTATCTCTGCCAGATTGGACAAGAAACTGGGTTAAAAAGCTAAGAAAAATTCATGGAATATTTCTTTGAAAGTTTAAACCAAAAGCTGAGAGGTAAACCAGCAAACAAAAATTCCAAATGACCAGCTATTTCAATAGATAAAAAAGTAATACCATAACAACTCAGTTGTTTGACCATTGATGAAGCATATCCAGACTTGAAAGTGTTAATGTTTAAGCCATTATTATAGTTGTTTGCATTTCATTAGATAACAATAGCATAATCCAAGATCACTGAGAAATACACAATCACAAGAGACACAGCATTTATCCTGGGAAACCCTCTAGGGGAAGAAAACCCAGC
>SNQJ01S0112956.1:0-11868 GCA_010110895.2 Picea sitchensis
ATTCTAAATATAGGAAAGGTTAAGAAAATATCTAAACCATCTAATGACTAACTTAACAATTTACATTATATTTAACACTCCCCCTTAATGTTTATCTCCAATCTTCTTGTGTTCATTTTTGTAGTGGTCTTCATCTAGATCATGTTTTCATCTTATTTTTCTTCATCATTTGGCTTGCATCATTTTCATCGTTTATCTTTCATATGGGTATACTTTAATGTGTTTCTTCATTTTATTGTCTTCTCCTCATCACCTGGGATTTTGTGGCTTACCCCTAACATTCGCACAAAGTGGTTTCAAATGACCATGAACCTCGCAAACAAATGGTTTCGGCTGACCATGAGCCTCATAGACAAATGGTTTCAACTGACCACAAACCTCACACAAATGGTTTCCGCAGAGCACGAACCATCATGATGGGGAAACTGTTTTACAATGCATACACTCTCTTGGGATTTCTTCACTATGATCTTCATCCTCAAACTTTATTCTTCTTCCTTTTGTACCCGCATAAAACAGATGAACCTAAATTGATCATTGATTTCCATATAAAAAGAAATCATTCTATCGATATACATGGGTGTCATCCGCTATAGTTGCTAGCTCTCTAGGAATCCTTTTTAGCTACATGGTTCGTCAACACGTTAGACTCCCCCTTAATCATAACTTGGTCCCAACCAACTCACACTCTATGATTATCATATCTCCCCTCTTAATCAACGATTCAACTTGTCTGAAATGCCATCAATCTTAGATATGAGTGCATTTCCCTTCCTCATACATATTTGAGTGGTCAATTCCACAAATTGATGCTAAATCCTCTCTATGCATAAAAGGGATACATGCTACATGATTACATGTGATACCACACTATTCCATGTAGGCCTGACTCAACATAGCTTGCAAAATACATGGGGAAATCAACTTGCCTATGGAAATGCTTTACAACTTGGACCAAAAACTCGTGCGTGTCAAGTACAACCGATCATGCACCTAGTGAAAAAGTGTCAACTAATTTCCCATGTGGTAGCATGCACATTGGCTAAATATAGAATTTCAATGCATGCACTCTTCAATGAACAGGTTGTGTAACTAATGGATTGGGTTGTAATCAGTTCGTCTAACTGTCTATCAGACCCTATATAACTAGCATACTTGTAGAGGTGTGGAGATGAAATATAATGGAGTGCAATGTGTATGTGAGGAGATGATGGTTGTATGCATGTGTTGTCTATTTTAATTCTCCTTGAATAATAATAATATCGATTATCATCGCCCCGTGGTTTTTTCCCGTATAGGGTTTCCATGTAAATCATTGTGTTAAATTGTGTGATTGTTATTCTCAGTTTAGTGCTTGTTTATTCTATGTTTATGCTTCTGCTTCCTAACAAGTGGTATCAGAGCATAAGGTGAGGAAAGCATTACATGAGTGAGCGGGATCTGCAGGGTGATTTCTGTGAAAGAGGGTGAGAGAACACTCTGTTGTTTGAGACGTTGTTCTGGTGACGCATCCTACCTGGTGCACTGCAAGTGTGACAACAAAAGGAGTTGCGAGTGAAGGAGGAAGCCATTGCATGAATGAGCGAGAGTTGCAAGGGAGGGTTTCTAATTAATCTTCATGTAGATATATGTGTGTTGCATGCTGGAAGAGATTCGTTGCGAAAGAGGCGATAACATGTGATCATCGTTGCTAACGATTTTCAAAGAAGTGATACCCATGGAAAGAGGAATGAGAGAGACCTTTTGGTTACATATTAAACACGAGGTGTGAAGGATCGTTTATTATTAAAGATAAAATATATCTCATAAAGAATCACTATAATAAATGGGTGAAGTTATATATTGCCTTTTATAAATAAATGAAGTGGAGGTTTACTTTTTAAGAGGGGGATGTTTATTTGTTTAAAAAGGTGAATGTCCTAAAAGGTTTTGAGATATATTTTAAATATTTTGGGGGGCATTAAACTTTTTTGGGTTCAACCTCTTTCATCCCACTTTGGAATATAAGATAATTCCTCCATATAAAGGCTTAGTATTATAAGCTTGGTTTAGGCATTTTGGTTTGTGCTAATGGAGAAAGTATTGAGTTCTAAGTTTGAGGTGGATAAATTCAGCGGTAAGAATAACTTTGAGCTATGGAAGCTCAACATGTAGGATATACTTGTGCAACAAGGATTACAAAAGGATTTGGAAGGAAATTCAAAGAAACCGACAAGCATGATAGACGAGGACTGGGAAGATTTGAATGCAAGATCCCTCAATACCATTCGTTTGTGTCTAGAAAATGAAGTGTTGTTTAACATTGCTGGAGAGGAGACAACAACAGGTTTATGGAACAAAATGAAGAGTTTGTATATGACAAATTCCTTGACGAACATAATCTTCTTGAAGAGGAAGTTGTGTAGTTTACGGATGAAAGAAGGTACAAAAATTGATGATCACCTAAATTTTTTCAATACTTTGATTTGTCAATTATCTAGTATGGAATTGAAGTATGAAGATGAGGACAAGGAAGTTACGCTACTGTGTTTATTTCTTGAGTCTTGGGATCATCCAGTCACATCTGTGTGGTTTAGCAGAACAGGTTCCACTGATTATGATATTGTCGTGGGAGCTTTTTTGTTTGAGGATATGAGGAGAATATCCAGTAAAGAAACCTCGATAGCAGAAGCAATGGTGGTCAGAGTTAGATCTACAGAAAGAGGGAAAAATTATAGGGGTACATCAAGGTATAAGTCAAAAGGAAAGAAGAGTACACAGAAATGTTGGTTATGTAGAAAAACAGGGCATCTAAAGAAGGATTGTCAAAAAAGACATAATGCATCCATAGAGGACTTCACAAAGGAAGCAAAGGAAGCTAATTTAGTTGAAGCAAGTTCAGGTTCAGGTTTAGGTATGGTTGATGAGGTATTGTCTACTTGTGATGTTTCACATCAACATCAGGATTGGTTGTTAAATTTTGGTGCGTCTAGCCACATGTGTCTTCATAGAAATTGGTTCTCAACTTACCAATCTATTGATGATGGAGTTGTTTTTATGGGAAATGACTTTTCTTGTAAAATTTTTGGGGTTGGTAGCGTCTGGATTAAAATGCACGATGGTTATGTAAGAAAATTAACATATGTAAGGCATGTGCCCAAACTTAGAAAGAACTTGATATCTTTGGAAGTTCTAGATTCTGGTGGTTATAGGTGTACAACTCAAGGTGTCCAAATGCATATTAGTAGTCATGAAGGCAAAGAGGATCGTGAACCTTTATCAGCTTGAAGGAAGAACCGAAATAAATCAAGCAGTGGTAGCATCTGAAGGTGCAAGTGATTTTGTTCATTTATGGAATCAACGGTTGGGTCATATGAGAGAGAAAGGGCTTAAGGTACTGGTTGACCGTAAGTCACTTCCAAGTTTAAAGTTTCTGAATTTGAATTTCTGCAAGTATTGTGTTTTTGGAAAATAGTGTAGACATAAGTTTAAAACAGGAAGACATATAAGCAAAGGTATCCTTGATTACATTCATTCATATGTTTTGGGACCATCCCCTATGGTTTCTTTTATAGGATTTTCATAATTTGTGACATTTATAGATGATTACTCCAAAAAGGTTTGGGTCTATTTACTTAAAAGAAAAGGTGATGTATTTAATACTTTTAAGAAATTATGAGCTTTGGTTGAAAAGAGAACTAATAGGTCAATCAAGTGTTTAAGAATAGATAATGGAGGTGATTTCACATCTGTGGAGTTTGAAAACTATTGCAAGGAAGATGGGACCAAAAGACATAATACCAAAGTTTATACTCCTCAGCAAAATGGTGTCTCTGAACGCATGAATATGACTCTTCTAGAGAGAGCAAGGACCATTCTCAGTAATGCCAAGTTGCAGTAGGAAGTGTGGGAAGAAGAAGTTCTTACAACATGCTATTTGATAAAGCAGTCACCATCAACTGCAATAAATTGTAATATTCTAGAAGAGGTATGGACAGGTCATTCATGTGATTATTCAAATTTGAGAATATTTGGTTGTGATGCTTGTGCTCTTATTTCTAAAGATTAGCATTATAAGTTAGATCCTAGATCAAAGAGATATGTTTTTGTTGGTTATGGTAATGGAGTTAAGGGGTACAAATTATGGAATCCTACTTCCCACAAACTTATCCTAAGCATAGATGTAGTATTTCATGAATCCTCACTCTTAAAATCAGATTTGGTAGATGTTGAAGTGAGACAAAAATAGGTACTGCAAGTTTAACAAATTCAGTTGGAGACTTAGCCATCTTTAGAAAGGGAGGATCATGAAGAAGTTCTAGAAGAAGAAGATGAAGATTAAGAAAATATCTAGGAAACTAAGGATATGTGTCAACCATCTCTAAGGAGATCTACACAGGTCAAGAATCCTCCTAAAAGGTATGATGATTATGTTTCATCTATGGCTTTGGTTTCTATTGATAAAGAACCTAGTCCTTATGAGGAAGCAATTAAGGTATCTGAAAGTGCTCAATGGAAAGAATCTATGAAAGAAGAAATGGATGCATTAGAGAGGAATAAACATGGGACCTGGTATAACTTCCAAAGGACAGGAAGGTTGTCAGTTGCAAGAGGGTCTACAAATTGAAAAAGGGTGTTGATGATAAATTTGAAAGGTATAAAGAAAGAATCATAGAAAAATGATATTATCAAAAGGAAGGTATTGGTTTTCATGAAAGATTTTCACCAGTTGTGAAGTTTTTTTCAATTTGTGTTGTGTTAGCACTAGTTGTTTTACTTGATCTTTAGTTAGAGAAGCTAGATGTTAAAACAACATTTCTACATGGAGATTTGGATGAGTATATATATATGGAACAACTAGAAGGGTTTGATCATGATCACAATAAGAGGTTTGTTTGCAAACTCAAGAAGTCGTTGTATGGCCTGAGACAGTCTCCCAGGAAATGGTACAAGAAGTTTGACTCCTTCCCAGTGATCCTAAATTTTAAAAGAAGTGAATATGATCATTGTGTTTACTTTAAAAAGTTAGAAAATGACATATTCATTATTTTGGTGTTATATGTTGACGATATTCTTGTGGAAAGAAAAAGCATGGTCAAAATCAATAGGTTAAAGGCTCAGTTGGATAAGACATTTGATATGAAGGATCTAGGAGAAGCAAAAAAATCCTTGGGCATGGAGATCCACAGAGACAGGAAAAATGGTAAGATTTGGTTATCACAACAGAAATATGTGGAGAAAATACTTATGAGATTCGGTATGAATAACGTGAAACCCGTACAATTCCCTTTGGATTTCCATTTCAATCTTTCTTCAGGTTTATGTCCTAGTAATGACAAAGAAAATGATTATATGTCTCGTGTACCATATGCAAATGAAGTGGGAAGTTTGATGTATGCGATGGTGAGTACTAGACCAGATATTTCACATGTAGTTGGTGTTGTCAATAGATACATGGAAAATCCAGGTAAAGAGCATTGAGCAACAATCAAATGGGTGTTTTGATATCTTAGAGGCACAAGTAATTATTCTATCACCTATGATGGTTCTAGTGATTCAATTTGCGGTTATGTAGATTCATATTTTGTAAGTGACTTGGACAAAAGGAGATTCACTTCAGGATGTGTCTTTACTCTTGCAGCCATGTTAGTTGAATTTCAAAGCTTCAAAACGTAGTTTCTTTATCCACTATTGAGGGAGAATATATGGTTGCTTCACATGCATATAAGGAGGCAATTTGGTTAAAAGGTTTGCTGAATGAGTTTGGAAGGGTGCAGGACAAGGTGAAATTATTTTTTGATAGCCAAAGTGTTATTCATTTGGCTAGAAATATTGCTTATCACACTAAGAAGAAGTATATTTCTTTTAAATACCATTTTGTAAGAAAGATTGTTAATGAAGGGGGGTGACTCTAGAAAATATTCATACAAAATAAATTATGCAAACATATTTACAAAACCAATTTTATTAGAGAAGCTATGATGGTGTCACCCTTCAACATTTGACATGCACTTGCATGCCTTAAGCACAAATGTGAGAAGCGATGGCATATGGTATAGTCCAACAGAGTACGAACTATTTGCAAATCTTACTTAGAAGTCATCGAACTTGCGATCGAATCCAAAGTGTGCCACATGGTGTCTCTTTGCAGTCACATCAACTATATACAAACACTAGCATCTCTCCCTTTTAAATGACAGTCCCCGAGTGCTTAGGGATTCTATCCATGTCGTCTCAGCACTGCAAGTCTGCTTGTAATCACTTGACAGTTGAGACACAATCAGCACGCACTTGGTAGAGCCTGATCAACATATCTACTACACACAACAACTTCTCTCTAGCTCTTTTCCTCCAGATTTCATCTTTGGAGGCGATCATAAAAAATTAGAACACAGAGGATGTTATTCTTCACACAACAGTGGGTCCCTCAACCTCAGACCCGAGACCCGAGGCTCTCTCAGACACTGTCACTCCTTTTTTCAGCAACAATTCTTTCATTCACGTCGAGACTCAACAATCTCTTTAACCATCTACACTTTATATGCTAAGCTAATCCTAGATCTACATCGAATCAACAGTCAAGGCTATCTCATGATCCCGGGCACTTAGTGTGGGAGTCAAACCCAAACCAACTTTCATACCAAAATTGAATACCATTATAACATTTATTATATAAAATTGAATACCATTATAACATGTGGTGATTCTTAATATAGAGTTCAAGAGTTGTTATGATATCTAACTTAATCATAAATATAGAAGAGGTCAAGAGAATATCTCAACCATACTTATCTACATGAGATTCTAGTTATATGTGAAATCACATTTCTCTACTCTTTTCATTAAAAAAATTTAGGATGAATGCATTATTAGAGAGATTCGAAACTTCCATTATTTTTTCAGGATGAATGCATTATTAGAAAGATTGGAAACAAATTGAGTCATTTATTAACGAAACATAACCAAAAGAGAATCTATATTCTTGTGGAAGTGGAGGTGGACTTGGAGAAGGGACTCTATAAATATTTGCAAATAAATCTATACAGGAGGAGTGACCATCAAGCATTAAATTAAATTGTGAGTAGATTCCATTCGAATGCAATGCTTGGACCATGCTTATGAATTTTTTTTCTAAAAACTGTCCAAAAATCCAAGAAGAGTAGCCCCCTTTAAAGCAACAATCAAGGAAGGAACCTAAATTCAAGATGATCTTAAGCCCATGCTTATGAACATTTTTCTAAAAATTGTCCAAAAATCCAACAAGAGTAGCCTCCTTTAAAGCAACAATCAAGGAAGGAACCTAAATTCAACTTGATCTTAAGCAAGTGAAGTAGTTTTTAGTGAAAGTGGTCGTGTTATCCAAAGTCAAAACAAAAGGTTCTCCCACCTCAAGCAACAAAAAATTTGAATTTATTGGGGACTTAGAGGAAACGATAAATCTTGAAAATACAGAGAAGGAAGTTGAAGGGGAATTGGCAACATTTATCAACTTTTAACCTTCTCATATTGGTAATGGTATAGATGGATCCCTTGAGGATCCATTTTACAATGCTCAACAAGAAGATGAGGAAGTAGAAGAAGAGGAAAATGAAAAAGATGTAGAGGAATCAGAGAAGGAAGACGAGGAAGTAGAGGAAATAGAGGAGGAACATAGGGATTCAGAGCCGAAACTGTTAAAAATAATTAAAATGTACCTATGCAAGTGTTTCTCATCACCTAGGCACCTAAGGGGTGAGAAAGTGCCTAATGTGGACCCTAGTCATTTAATTTGTGAGAGACAAATTAAAAGGTGACTTTTTGAGACTTAGGGGAAGTGGGTGAATAAAGTGATTTTATCTCCACCATTGATCTTGTCTAATCTCAACTGTTAGATGAGATGACTCTTGAGATTCCCTCATGAGTTCGATTAGGGTAAGAGGGCACACCCATTCTTGTGTAGATGAAACATTTTTGAGAGAGCAAGAGAAGAAAATTTGAGTTTGAGAAAGAGGCCATTTTTGTAGAGCTAGGGAAATCATTCCAAGGCTAAAAAATAGCATGTATTTAAAGGAAGAAGGTACAACAATAATAGCAAGTTGTATAGTACAAATTTCAGGAGTCCGTACAAATTTATACTGGCACAGAAATCAAGGAAGAGGCGCAAAATTTAATTCAGGCCGTACAATACGGATTTCAACAGTCTGTACGACTGAGTTTTTGGCACATAAATCAAGGAAGGTATAGCCAACTGACACAGGCCATACCATACGGATTTTGATTGTCCGTACAGTCGATTTGCTGCACAGAAATCGAGGATAATTTATGTTTGTGATTTCTGGGAGTTTGGCATGGTTTTCAAGGAAGTCGTACAGTCATTTATTACACAAAATTTTCCTGCTATTGTTGGAACGCATTTCTAGACATCTGTACAACAAGTTAGAGGCACAAATATCGAGGAGCAGACCTATACCTTGGTGCAGGAAATTCTGGCAGACATTTCGAGGAGTTTGGCTCAGAATTTGTGTCAAGACTTGGCACAATTTTCGAGATAAGTTTGTCATTAAATTTCTGAAGATGAATATGATGTAAAACTCTGAGATAAGTTTGTCATTAAATGTCTGAAGCTCACAAATAATAAAAACTCCCTCTCTCATTGGTTTTCCCCTTGTGGGTTTTTCTAGGGTCGTTGTTAGACCAAAAATCACTGTGTTATTTTCTGAGTTATATGTGTTGTTGATATATTTTATTTCTACGTTAAACGATGTTCAGAATCCTCATGTTTCAGTTCTGAAAATCTATTTTATGCTGAGTTTAATTGGCTATAATAAAACTGGGTTTAGGCATTAAATATTGGTTGAACACTCAATGAGACTTGAAATTGGGTGGGGTCTAAAATTTTACATGGTATCAAAGCTGAGTTAAAGAGAAGTATAAATATTTCAACAAGTCAGAAGATTGGGACACCAGTCACTTCACCAGACAGAACTTTGAATTTTTCATTTTCAGCAGAAAGGGTCAATGGATAGAGGTTTGAGAGTTGAGGACAGACTTGATGGGACAACAAACTTTGGTGCTTGGAAGGAGAGGATGATATTGTTGTTGCAAGAAAATGAGTTGTGGGATATTGTTGAAAATACCGCAACACATCATGTGGTTGTACCTACTGATGCTACTCTTCTTGCAGCATACACTGAGAAGAGTATCAAGGCTAAGAGGATTATTCTTGATGCCATCAAAGACCATTTGATTCCTCACTTGAAGGGGAAGAAAAATGCCTATGAGATGTGGGAGTCTTTGACAAATTTGTACCAGAGTACAAATGAAAACCGAAAGATGGTTTTGAGGGAAAAACTGAAGAGCATTAAAATGATCAAGGATGAAAATGTGGTCACATATCTTACCAAGTTGACATAGGTGAGAGATGATATTGGAGTTGTGAGGGAGGCCATAGTTGACAGTGAGCTTGTGAGGACAACATTGAATGGAGTTTCCAAACAGTGGGTTGTTTTTTTTGAGGGCATTGTGGCTAGGGATAAGCTTTGCAATTGGGAACGTCTTTGGGATGAATTTATTCAGGAGGAGACCCGGAGAGGTTATGTGCATGGCAGTTCATCTACAGGTCATGATGAGGAGAATGTGGCTCTTGCTGCCAACAACAAGAAGAAGTTCAAAAAGTGTCCTATGGGAGGAAACAAACCGAAGGGTGAAGGGAAGAATGACATGAGAAAAGTCAAGTGCTTTGCATGCCACAAGTTTGGCCACTATGCAGGTCAGTGTCCAAACAAGAAGAAGAAACAAATAGAAGATTCAGTAGTGGTAGAGGAGTTTACTGCCAAGTTTGAATAGGAGTTTTCCTTAGTTGTGTGCCTTTCCATGAGAACCACTCATTCTAATATGTGGTATATTGACAGTGGTGCCTCCAACCATATGACAGGGGTTCGTGAGCACTTGACAGATCTTACTCAGATTGGTGATGTTGAGGTGGTGCTTGGAGATGGTCGGGTGGTCAAGGCAGTTGGTTGTGGAACTGTATCATTTCAAAGGGAGTCTTTGCCTCCCATGTTGTTGAGAGAGGTCATATATGTTCCAGTCTTGAAGAAGAACTTAGTTTTAGTTTCTGCTATTGAGGAGAGGGGCTATGAGGTGTTGTTCCATGATGGACATGTGCTCATTTTCCCCAAGGGGCCTAGTATCACTTTGACCAAAGTGATTGACACTAGACATGATAAGTTGTACAATCTTATCTTCCATCCAGCGAGAGCATTATTCCATTATACCAACAACAATTATCTATGTGAGCTATGGAATAGTTGGATGGCACATTTTCACCATGGGGATTTGAGGGTACTGAGGGAGATTGTGACTGGAATTCCATATTTCAGTACAAATCACCAAGAGTTGTGCAAGGGGTGTGCTTTGGGAAAGTACACCAAGACTGCTTTTCCTCGCAGTGATAGTAGAGCAGTAGTTATCCTTGATCTTATTCATTCATATGTGTGTGTCCCGATGTCTTCGGCATCGTTGACTGGTTGTTTATACTATGTTATATTCATTGATGACTTCTCACGGAAGTCTTGGATTTTCTTCATGAAGACCAAAGGACAGGTCTTCAATCGGTTCCAAGAGTTCAAAGCTCTTGTGGAGAACCAGACTGGGAATAAAAACAAAGTTATGAGGATATACAATGAGGGTGAGTATACCTCCAAGGATTTCATGGCATTTTGTGTAGGAGAGGGCATCAGGAGAGAGTTTATTGTTCCTTACAACCCACATCAGAATGGGGTTGTTGAGAGGAAGAACACGACCATAGTTGGGGCTGCGAGAGCCATGTTACATGATCATGGGCTACCATTGTTTCTTTGGGTTGAGGCATGCTACATTGTAGTCTATCTGCAGAACAAGAGTCCACACAGGGCAGTGGGGAGTATGACTCCCAAGGAGGATTTTTCTGGGAAGAAGCCTGAGGTGGGGCACTTTCGGATTTTTGGGTGCATCACCTATTCACATGTCCCTTCTTAGTAGAGGACAAAGCTAGAGCCCACGACAGAGAGAGGGATATTTGTTGGGTATAAAGAGACTTCAAAGGCTTTCTATATATACCTTCTTTCCTTGAGGAAGACAGTTTTGAGGAGGGATGTGAGATTTGAGGAGGACAGAGCCTTTATGAAGTCATGACGAACAGAGAGGGGTGAGCGGTCGTCACCTCATATTTAGGTGAGTTTGTAGCAGACTTCAGTGACACAGAGTTTGAGGCCACCAGTTTCGGTGACGATTGGTCCACAGGTGACAAGGCCACAGATGTTAGGATCATAGGTTACTGGTCCACAGGTTTAAGGATCGGGTACTCCAGAGTCTACTTCAGGATAGGAGATGGGGTTGAGCAAGGATAGTCTCCTCCATGGGAAACTACTTCAGAGAGGAGGAAGCCCAAGTGGCTTCAGGATACTTTGAGGGAGACATAGGGTTCAATAGGGAATCCTAGGCTGGATGTGAGGGAGAGTAAACCTCCAGAGAGGTTTTCCAGCTACATCGCGATGGTGAGTAGTATTCGGGAGTCTGAGATTTCCACTTTTGAGGAGGCTATTGGTAGACAAGTTTGGAGAGATGCCATGATGGAAGAGTACAATTCCATCATGAAGAATGATGTTTGGGAGATTGTTCCTAGACCTGAGGGGAAGTCAGTGTTGACTTCCAGGTGCCTCTATAAACTCAAGCATGTTGCAGATGGCAGCATTGAGAAGTACAAATCTCACTTTGTGGCTCGGGGTTTTTCACAGGTTGAGGGGTTTGATTACGATGATATCTTCGTGCCAGTTGTTAGATATACCTCAATCAAGTCAGTGATTTTCATTGCAGCAGAGATGGGTTGGAAGATCCACCAGATGGATGTGAAGACCGCATTTCTGAATG
>SNQJ01S0112956.1:14412-25682 GCA_010110895.2 Picea sitchensis
TGACTTCCAAGTGGCTCTATAAACTAAAGCATGTTGCAGATGGCAGCATTGAGAAGTACAAAGCTTGCTTTGTGGTTCGGGGGTTTTCACAGGTTGAGGGAGTCTACTATGATGAGACCTTTGCACCGGTTGCCAGATATACTTCGATCAGGTCAGTGATTTCCATTGCGACAGAGATGGGTTGGAAGATCCACCAGATGGATGTGAAGACCGCATTTCTGAATGGTCTTATACAAGAGGAGGTGTATATTGAGCAGCCTTTGGGCTTTGAGGTGCATGGGAGAGATTTTCATGTGTGTAGACCGAAGAAGGAATTGTATGGGCTGAAACAAGTTCCCAAAGCTTGGTATTCGAGGATTGATGCCTATTTGCAATAGTTGGGATTTGAGAAGAGTGAGGTTGATCCTAACCTATACTACATTGTGGTTGGAGAGGATCCTCTCATTCTCTTGATATATGTGGATGATCTTTTCATTACAAGGGCAGAGAAACTTATCACTAGCTGCAAGGCGAGCCTTGCTTAAGAGTTTGAGATGAATGGTATTGGACTGATGCACTATTTTTTGGGATTGGAGGTTTGGTATAAGCCTGGACACATCTTCCTGAGACAAGGGAAGTATGTGTGTAACATTCTAAGGAGATTTCAGTTGGAGGATTGTAGGCCCATGACCACTCCCCTGATTACCAACTGGAAGAAGCTTCATGCTTCTGAGTCACAGTTGGTGGATTCCACTTTATATCGTCAGTTGATTGGGTCTTTGATGTATTTGGTCAATATCATGCCAGATATTTGTTTTGTTGTCAACACTCTCAGTCATTTCATGGTGGAGCCTAGGAGAGTGCACTGGGTGGAAAAAAAACATGTGCTCGGGTATCTTTTTGGTATGGTAGATTATGGTCTGGACTATCAAAGAGGAGAGGGAGTTCATTTGGTTGGCTATACAGATTTAGATTGGATAGGATGTGTTAGTGACCAGAAGAGTACTTCAGGGTGTTGTTTCAGATTCGTTTCAACAGTTGTGTCTTGGTTTAGTCGAAAGAAAAAGTCAGTGGCATCGCGTTCTACAGAGGTTGAGTATATGGCTGCCAGTCAGGCCAGTTGTGAAACCATTTGGCTTCGCAAGTTGTTGGTGGGATTGTTTGGTGTGCAGTTGAGGCCTACCTTGATTTACTGTGATAATCAGAGTTTCATTAAACTCTCGAAGAATCCAGTATTTCATGACAGGTTTAAGCATATCGAGATTTGTTATCACTTCATATGTGACTATGTTCAGAGAGGATAAGTGGAGCTACAATACATATCTACAGATGAGCAGGTTGCAGACATACTCACCAAAGCATTGGGCAAAGGCAAGTTTTTTTTTTCCAGGGACAAGCTTGGAGTGGTGAGTAACACTTTCCTCGGTAAGAGGGAGTGTTAAAAATAATTAAAAAGTACCTAGGCAAGTGTTTCTCATCACCTAGGTGCCTAAGGGGTGAGAAAGTGCCTAATGTGGACCCTACTCATTTAATTTGTGAGAGACAAATTAAAAGGTGACTTTTTGAGACTTAGGGAAAGTGGGTGAATAAAGTGATTTTATCTCCACCATTGATCTCATCTAATCTCAACCGTTAGATGAGATGACTCTTGAGATTCCCTCATGAGGTCGATTAGGGTAGGAGGGTGCACCCATACTTGGGTAGATGAAACATTTTTGAGAGAGCAAGAGAAGAAAAATCGAGTTTGAGAAAGAGGCCATTTTTGTAGAGCTAGGGCACGCATTCCAAGGTTGAAAAATAGCACGCATTTCAAGGTAGAAGGTACAACATTAATAGTAGGTCATACAGTATGGATTTCAGGAGTCCGTACAGCTATATACTAGCATAGAAATCGAGGAAGAGGTAGAACATTTAATTTAGGCCGCACAGTACGGATTTCAGCAGTCCGTACGACTGAGTTTTTGGCACAAAAATTGAGGAAGGTACAACCAGCTGACACATGACGTACTGTACGGATTTTGACTGTCCGTACAGTCGATTTTCCGCACATAAATCGAGGAGAATTTTTGTTTGTCATTTCTGGGAGTTTGGCACAGTTTTCAAGGAGGTCGTATAGTCATTTATTACCCAGAATTTTGATAATGTTATTGGCACATATTTCGAGGCATTCATACAACAATTTAGAGGCACAAATATCGAGGAGAAGACCTATACTTTGGTGCAGGAAATTCTGGCACGAATTTCGAGGAGTTTGGCTTAGAATTTGTGTGATGACTTGGCATAGTTTTTGAGATAAGTTTGTCATTAAATTTATGAAGATGATTATGTTGTAAAAGAATTTCTTTGAAGCTCACAAATAATAAAAACTCCCTCTCTCATTGGTTTTCCCCTTGTGGGTTTTTCCAGGGTCATTGTTAGACCAGAAATCATTGTGTTATTTTCTGAGTTATATGTATTGCTGATATATTTTATTTATGCGTTAAACGATTCTCAGAATCCTCATGTTTCAGTTCTGAAAATCTATTTTATGCTGAGTTTAATTGGCTGTCATAAAACTAGGTTTGGGCATTAAATATTGGGTGAAAAATCAGTGAAACTTGAAACTGGGTGGGGTTTGAAATTTTACATGGTATCAGAGTTGAGTTAAAGAGAAGTAGAAATATTTCAACAAGTCAGGAAATTGGGACAACAATCACTTCACTAGACCAGACTTTGAATTTTTCATTTTCCACAGAAAGGGGTCAATGGTTACAGGTTTGAGAGTTGAGGACAGACTTGATGGGGCAACAAACTTTGATGCTTGGAAGGAGAGGATGATCTTGTTGTTGCAAGAAAATGAGTTGTGGGATATTGTTGAAAATACCGCAACACATCATGTGGTTGTACCTACTGATGCTACTCTTCTTGCAGCATACACTAAGAAGAGTATCAAGTCTAAGAGTATTATTCTTGATGCCATCAAGGACCATTTGATTCCTCACTTGACGGGGAAGAAAAATGCCTATGAGATGTGGGAGTCTTTGACAAAGTTGTACCAGAGTACAAATGAAAACCGAAAGATGGTTTTGAGGGAAAAACTGAAGAGCATTAAAATGACCAAGGCCAAAAATGTGGTCACATATCTTACCAAGTTGACATAGGTGAGAGATGATATTGGAGTTGTGGGGGAGGCCATAGTTGAAAATGAGCTTGTGAGGACAACATTGAATGGAGTTTCCAAACAATGGGTTGCTTTTTTTTAGGGCATTGTGGCTAGGGAGAAGCTTTGCATTTGTGAACGTCTTTGAGATGACTTTATTCGGGAGGAGACCCAGAGAGGTTATGTGCATGACAGTTCATCTACAGGTCATGATGAGGAGAATGTGGCTCTTGCTGCCAACAACAACAAGAAGTTCAAAAAGTGTCCTAAGGGAGGAAACAAACCGAAGGGTGAAGGGAAGAAGGACATGAGAAAATTAAAGTGATTTGCATGCCACAAGTTTGGGCACTATCCAGGTTAGTGTTCGAACAAGAAGAAGAAACAAATAGCAGATTCAGTAGTGGTGGAGGAGTTTACTGCGAGGTTTGATAAGGAGTTTTCCTTAGTTGTGTGCCTTTCCATGAGGACCACTCATTCCAATATGTGGTATATTGACAGTGGTGCCTCCCGCCATATGAAAGGGGTTCGTGAGCACTTGACATATATTACTCAGATTGGTGATGTTGAGGTGGTGCTTGGAGATGACCGGGTGGTCAAGGCAGTTGGTTGTGAAACTGTATCATTTCAGAGGGAGTATTTTCGTCCCATGTTGTTGAGAGAGGTCCTATATGTTCTAGGATTGAAGAAGAACTTAGTTTCAGTTTCAGATATTTAGGAGAGGGGCTATAAGGTGTTGTTCCATGATGGGAAGGTGCTCCTTTTCTCCAAGGGGTCTAGTATCACTTTGGAAAAAGTGATTTGCACTAGACATGAGAAGTTGTACAAGATTATGTTCCAGCTAGCGAGAGCATTATTCCATTCTACCAACAGTAGTGAGCTATGTGAGCTATGGCACATGAGGATGGCACATTTTCACCATGGGGCTTTGAGGGTACTGAGGGAGATTGTGACTGGAGTTCTATATTTCATTACAAAGCACCAGGTGTTGTGCAAGGGGTTTTCTTTGGGAAAGTACACCAAGAATTATTTTCTTAGCAGTGGCAATAGAGAAGTAGTTATCCTTGATCTTATTCATTCAGATGTGTGTGGCCCAATGTCTTCGACATCGTTGACTGGTTGTTTATACTATGTTATATTCATTGATGACTTCTCACGGAAGTCTTGGATTTTCTTCATGAAGACCAAAGGACAGGTCTTCAATCGGTTCCAAGAGTTCAAAGCTCTTATGGAGAACCAAACTGGGAAGAAAAATAGAGTTCTGAGGATAGACAATGGGGGTGAGTATACCTCCAAGTAGTTCATGGAATTTTGTGCAGGAGAGGTCATCAGGAGAGAGTTGATTTCTCCTTACAACCCACAGCAGAATGGGGTTGCTGAGAGGAAGAACATGGCCATAGTTGGGGTTGTGAGATCCATGCTACATGATCAAGGGTTGCCGCTATTTCTTTGGGATGAGGCATGCTACACTGTAGTCTATTTGCAGAACAAGATTCCACACAGGGCAGTGGGGACTATGACTCTTGAGGAGGATTTTTATGGGAAGAAGCCCGAGGTGGGGCACTTTCATATTTTGGGTGAATCACATATTCACATGTCCCTTCTGAGAAGAGGACAAAGCTAGAGCCCACGACAAAGAGAGGGATCTTTTTTGGGTATAGCGAGACTTCAAAGGCTTTCCGTATATACCTTCCTTCCTTGAGGAAGACAATTTTGAGGAGGGATGTGAGATTTAAGGAGGACGAAGCCTTTAAGAAGTAACGAGGGACAGAGAGGGGTGAACAATCATCACATCAGATTGAGGTGAGTCTGCAGCAGACTTCATTGACATAGATTTTGGGGTCACCAGTTTTGGTGATGAATGTTCCACAGGTAACAAGGCCATAGATGTCATGATCACAGGTTACTGGTCCACAGGTTTGAGGATCGGGTACTCTAGAGTCTACTTCAGGATCACAATCTTCAGGATATGGGGTTGAGTAGGGAGAATCTCTTCCACAAGACACTACTTCAGAGAGGAGGAACCCCAAGTGGCTTCAGGATACTTTGAGGGAGGCTCAGGGTTCAGTGGGGAATCCCAGGCAGGCTATGAGGGAGAGTAAACCTAACGAGAGGTTTTGCAGCTACATCGTGATGGTGAGCAATATTCGAGAGTCTGAACCTTCCAATTTTGAGGAGGTTATGCCATGATGGAAGAGTACAATTACATCATGAAGAATGATGTTTGGGAGATTGTTCATAGACTTGAGGGGAAGTCAGTGGTGACTTCCAGGTGCCTCTATAAACTCAAGCATGTTGCAGATGGAAGCATTGAGAAGTACAAAGCTCGCTTTGGGGCTCAGGGGTTTTCACAGGTTGAGGGAGTTGATTATGATGAGACCTTCGCGCCAGTTGCTAGATATACCTCGATCAGGTCAATGATTTCCATTGCAGCATAGATGGGTTGGAAGATCCACCAGATGGATGTGCAGACCGCATTTCTGAATGGTCTTATACAGGAGGAGGTGTATATTGAGCAACATTTTGGCTTTGAGGTGCATGGGAGAGATTCTCATGTGTGTAGATTGAAGAAGGAACTATATGGGATGAAACAAGCTCCCAAAGCTTGGTATTCGAGGATTGATGCATATTTGAAGCAGTTGGGATTTGAGAAGAGTGAGGCTGATCCCAACCTATACTACATTGTGGTTGGAGAGGATCCTCTCATTCTCTTGCTATATGTGGATGATATTTTCATTACAGGGGCATAAAGACTTAGCACTAGCTGTAAGGAGAGCCTTGCTTTAGAGTTTGAGATGACTAATATTGGACTGATGCACTATTTTTTGGGATTGTAGGTTTGGCAGGAGCCTGGACACATCTTCCTGGGACAGGGAAAGTATGTGTGTGACATTCTGAGGATATTTCAGATGGAGGATTGTAGGTCCATGAACACTCCCATGATTACCAACTAGAAGAAGCTTCATGCTTCTGAGTTACAGTTGGTGGATTCCACTTTATATCGTCAGTTGATTGGGTCTTTGATGTATTTGGTCAATACTAGGTAAGATATTTGTTTTGTTGTCAACACTCTTAGTCAGTTCATGGTGGAGCCTAGGAGAGTGCACTGGGTGGTATCAAAACATGTGCTCATGTATCTTTGTGGTACGATAGATTATGTTCTGGACTATCAGAGAGGAGATGGAGTTCATCTAGTTGGATATACATATTTAGATTGGCCAAGATGTGTTAGTGATCGGAAGAGTACTTCAGGGTGTTATTTTGGATTGGGCTTAGCAGTTGTGTCTTGGTTCAGTCGAAAAAAAAAGCCAGTGGCATTGAGTTCTGCAGAGGTTGAGTATATGGCTACTAGGTAGGCCAGTTGTGAGGCCCTTTGGCTTTGCAAGTTGTTGGCGGAATTTTTTGGTGTGCAGTTGACGCCTACCTTGATTTACTGTGATAATCAGAGTTTCATTAAACTCTCGGAGAATCCAGTATTTCATGACAGGTCTAAGCATATCGATATTCATTATCACTTCATCCATGACTATTTTCAGATAGGAGAAGTGGAGCTACAATACATATCTACAGATGAGCAGGTTACAGACATACTCACCAAAGCATTTGCAAAGACAAGTTTGTATTTTTCAGGGACAAGCTTGGAGTGGTGAGTAACACTTTCCTCGGTAAGAGGGAGTGTTAAAAATAATTAAAAAGTACCTAGGAAAGTGTTTCTCATTAGCTAGGCGCCTATGGGGTGAGAAAGTGCCTAATGTGGACCCTACTCATTTAATTTGTGAGAGACAAATTAAAAGGTAGCTTTTTGAGACTTAGGGAAAGTGGGTGAATAAAGTGATTTTATCTCCACCATTGATCTCGTCTAATCTCAACTGTTAGATGAGATGACTCTTGAGATTCCCTCATGAGGTCGATTAGGGTAGGAGGGTGCACCCATTCTTGGGTAGATGAAACATTTTTGAGAGAGCAAGAGAAGAAAATCCGAGTTTGAGAAAGAGGTCATTTTTGCAGAGCTACGGCACACATTTCAAGGTTGAAAACTAACATGCATTTCGAGGTAGAAGGTACATCATTAATAGCAGGTCGTATAGTACGGATTTCAGGAGTACGAACAACTTTATACTGGCATAGAAATCCAGGAAGAGGTGCAACATTTAATTCAAGCCGTACAGTACAGATTTCAGTAGTCCATACGGTTGATTTTTGGCACAAAAATCGAGGAAGGTACAACCAACTGACACAGGCCGTACCGTACGGATTTTGACTTTCTGTACAGTCGATTTGTTGCACAGAAATCGAGGAGAATTTATGTTTTTGATTTCTGGGAGTTTGGCATGATTTTCAAGGAGGCCGTACAATCATTTATTACCCTGAATTTTTTTGATGATGTTGGCACGCAGTTAGAGGCACAAATATCGAAGAGTAGACCTGTACTTTGGTGCAGGAAATTTTGGCATGAATTTCGAGGAGTTTGGCTCAGAATTTGTGTGAAGACTTGGCACGATTTTTGAGATAAGTTTGTGATTAAATTTCTGAAGATGAATATGTTGTAAAAGAATTTCTCTGAAGCTCACAAATAATAAAAACTCCATCTCTCACTGGTTTTCCCCTTGTGGGTTTTTCCAGGGTCGTTGTTAGACCAAAAATCACTGTGTTATTTTCTGAGTTATATGTGCTACCAATATATTTTATTTCTACGTTAAACGATGTTCAGAATCCTCATGTTTCAGTTCTGAAAATCTATTTTATGTTGAGTTTAATTGACTGTTGTAAAACTGAGTTTGGGCATTAAACATTAGCTGAAAAAATAGTGAGACTTGAAACTGGGTGGGATCTGAAATTTTACAAAAACAACATTTGGAGCCCTCTAAGTCTATCTTCTTTATTAAATTCCTAAAAAAGCTCCAAATCTCTACCCACAAGGGAAAGGAAATCCAACCTGATCTAGATAGCTCAAATATTCACCTAAAATGTTAAACAACCCTTGAATTTCATATATATATATATATATAAATTCAATGTTTCTCCCTTTTCCATAAAGGAAGGTGGGTTATATGTGAGATTCTCAATCAACATTACATGTATGACTCTTGTGAGCTATGTTATCTTTTTATTTCTAAAATATAATATTTATGTTTTGATTATATAGAAAAGAAATATCACATTTTTTTATAAAATATTTTTTTATATTATTTCAATTATTTCATATCAATTGATAAAAAAAATTATATCTTAGTAAATTCAATATTTTAAAATTTAAAATAAATTTAAATGATTAAGATGTTATCACAACATAGTTAATTTTTTGTTTTTATTTTTTAAATCAACTTTAACATCTCTTCCATACTAAACTAACCCTTAACTTTATTTTACAAAACAAAAATAATATATTATAACAAAAATATAAGCATATATCCAAAGACGGATAAACTGTGTTTGTGGTACTAGATACTTCCTTGTCGGACACTGCTTCTAAAGAAATCCGTAAATCAGAATGAATCATATTTGTCTGAAATCGTATAGTAATTCAGAGATCCGTAAGTCTGATAATTAACTAAGAATCTGTGATCTCTACAATGAGATTTAATTTCACAATAATCGAAGATTATTATCGAATTCCAATAACAAGTTGAAACTTTATATCCATTTTTTTACCATTATCCTATTTTCAACTGCACACAACTCGCGAAGAAGTCTCTCCTAATTACGTATATTAAATCGCCATCAATGGGCGCGGTATTTGTTTTAAAATCGGCGTCTATCAATCTCATTAAAACTTGTTGCAGATTTTTATCACTTGTATCCTTTAGTAAGAAAATCGAACTTTGTCCAAATAAAAAACGAGATGACTAACTCTCTTTTCTCTTTTGATCATAAACTTCAGATAACTACTTTTAAGAATCTATCTTACCATTTTTTTTTAAATATATTGAATGGCTAATTAAAACAGATTCCTAAGATTTCTATTATTACTAGGCAAGATTTGAATCAACAAGATCCCAAGATCCCGAAAAGTGACTTGATAATATACACTATGGCCAATTGACCTAACTAGAGGCATGCTTAAAGAGAAGAGATTCTCCTTTGGTCAATTTCATAGTGTAATAGTGTGCGTGTACTTCATGTGTAATCATGTACTTGTGTCTACACCATCTTATTTTGTTGAATTTTGATAAAAGTTATCTTGATCAATTTGCACATCCCTTTCTTTGATTTGAGATGTCTTTGATATGAAAAAATGTGTAAGATTTTTGTTGAATTTTGATAAAAGTTATCTAAATTTGCACATGCCTTTCTTTGATTTGAGATGTCTTTGATATGGAAAAATGTGTAAGATTTAGTATTAAAGAGAAGAGATTCTCCTTTGACCAATTTCGTTTGGGTGTGAAAGTATGCTAATTGGTATAATATTATCATGTGGCTCATCAACATGTAACATGTGTTGTAAGTGTGAATCATATGATACATGGTGATACATGGTTATATTCGTGCAGCCATAGAAAATAATGTAGGTAGAATTATGTAGCTTGAGAGGATTTGTTTATAATTCTAAATTCAAACTAATAATATGATAAAGGATATCAAAGACTTGATAGCATTAAATATAGTTAAAATAAAATATTTTTAATAAAAAATATTTTTATAATTTATTATTGTTTTTTAATAAAATAGATGTAATACATGTTTATTGATATGTATATTAATTTATTGTAATGAATTAATTTATTAAATAAAATATTTTTAATAAAAACATTTTTATAATTTATTATTGTTTTTTAATAAAATAGATTTAATACATGTTTATTGATATGTATATATATACAGCCTGAGTGGGTCTAATGGTTAAGAACATGTGTTTCCTCTTAAGAGGTCACAGGTTCAAATCCAGAGGGGGGTAGGGTATGTATACCTTCGTAGACTTTACCAGTCAAATCGTTGGGTGGAGGGGGGTCCCTTGTCCCACAAACAAGGGGGTCTCATACACCAATTTGGTGTGCTGGCTTGGCCGTGACCTTAAAAATAGATTATTATTATTATTATTATTATATTAATTTATGGTAAGGAATTAATTTATTAATTTGTTATTGTACAAATGAAATTTCAACATGTTGATATAATTTTCAAATTTGATATTCATATGGTGCATGTTCTTAAGTTAAGTGACTAATACAAAACATCAGAAGAGTAGGCCTTCAATAAAATCCTGAAGAATGCTTTGACAAGATCTGCAACGTAGGGAGAGATGATTGGGACTTAAGAGTTCGGGCAATTTTATGGGCTTACAAGACTACAAGAATTGCAGGGTAGGGAGAGATGATTGGGACTTATGAGTTCGGGCAATTTTATGGGCTTACAAGACTACAAGTAAAAATTTGACAGGGAAGACACCTTTCAGGTTGGTATATGGGCAAGAAACAGTGATGCCAATAGAGTTTATTCTACCTAGCCTCTGCCTTGCAATGATCACTGATCTTTCGGACTCTGGTGCAGTAGATGAGAGACTATCATAGTTAGTACAACTTGAGGAAGATCGGTTTGTCTTAGGTTTCCATCGGTAAGTGCAGAAGGCAAGAGAGAAGGCTTGGCATGATAGGCACATTAAACAAAAAAAGTTCCAAGTGGGAGACTTCGTATTAGTTTATGACAGTAAATTTATGCAACATCCAAGGAAGTTCAGAATGCACTGGTTAAGACCATATGTGATTCAACATGTAACATAGAGAGGTGTTGCACAGTTGTAAACCCTGAATGGAGAAGTCCTTGGAGGAATGGTGAATGGAAGTCAGTTGAAACTCTATAGAGATGACCGACAGTCTGCGCAGTGATCTGGGTTGCGTCAAACCAAATGTATCATAATAATTGTAATATAGTTGGAAGGAAAAACATAGAAAAAGAAATAAAAAGTAGAAAAAGGAAGAAAATCAAAGAAAAAGTAGATATAGCAAAAATAAAAAGATTATAGAGTATAAGGCATAAGAAATTGCACAGAAGAAAAACTTACAACCTGACTGCGCGGGTGGGTGAAGAGGTCGTAGAAACAGAGGAATTGATACTAAAGGAAGTGGAGGTAGCTAAAGAAGCCTTAAAAAATTTCATCGAAGCATGGAGGAGTAGGAAACAGGCCTAAGTGGCTCGGGTCGAGCCTAGGTGAGTGTTG
>SNQJ01S0112957.1:0-16165 GCA_010110895.2 Picea sitchensis
CAATTAAGGGGTAATGAGCCAATATTAGGGCTCAACAATATGACGATGACAAAGGGGAAGAATTCCAATATCGTCCCTCAACAATGGACGATGAACCTCGCGCAGTCCACCTTACTTAATGTAATGAAGATTCCACACTTTGGTAGGCACCAGGAGGTGAACGCTTGCGTAAAATTTATACTGGCGAGCTACCATGGAGGATATCTCTAGTTGAATCGGCATATAACAATTGATCCAGCGCTAATCAATAAGATCACTGGGCTGAGCATGCAGGGCCCTGACCCGCAAGACTATTACCCTGGAAAGATCGTGGATCGTGCTCTTTCACAGAATATTAAAGAGGCCTATGGAAATGTTGAAAAAGGTGTGTGAGGTTACAAGGTAACCTATATTAACAGTGGCGCAGTGCACCTTTCCTGCTAGATGATCGCAGGATAGTTAGTCTACAAGAATAGACCGACACAAGTATCTGGGTTTGTAGTTGATCTCGCAGGAAAATGTGTAGAAGGAGTCCAAATGAACTGGTCGAAGTACTTAGCGGATCAACTTGAATTGGATTGTAGAAAAGCGCAAGACCAAGGATATGTTTTCCACTTCAGCTAGCTTCTCATCCTGATCACCTTCATAGCATGGGAGATGCCGGAGGATGTTATTTTTCCTGAAACCCTACCATTTGAACCATTGGCTGCGAAGTTCAGTACATTATGGTACACGACAGATATGAACATGCAATGGCAGTTGAATATCCTCTTTCACAGATACTACATCCAGTTGAAGACCGCAATACAAGCCACACCTTGCATTACTCCGAACACACTCCACAGATTCATACCCTTAATGAAGTTCAACGTGGACCGCCACTTCATATACCTGACTCCACGCGCTGATGAGCACCAGGAACAGCGACACTCCTATTATAAACTGACAAAAGAAGACCCTGAAGAGATCACCAAGGAATGGTCGGCGAACCTCCTCGTTGCAATAGATCCAGCAGATATTTCAGATATCAATAGCCCAGAAGCTGCGCAGGACACACCTGGGCCCAGTAAGACAAAGAAGACAAAGGAGACGAAGAAAACTGAAGAAGTTCAAGATGTGGATAGCCTCTTTGTAAGGACAACTTTCATTACACTAGGTGAAGAAGGTAACAACGAAGACCTAGAAGAAGTTGAACAACAACTAGAAGACGAAGTCGAAGTTCTAAAGAAAAGAAAAGGGTCACCTTCAAAGTCTTCCGTTAAGAAGAAAGAAAAAGCAATTGTGGCCAAGATGAATACCACACTCAACCCCGATGAATTCATCTTTCTCCTTGCAACTTTCAATGAAGCCATAGAAGAAATTACAGAAAAGAAGGAGGCCAAGCAACAGACGATGTACGACAGAATCGAAGTCGAGCTCCAAGGAGTACAATGAGCCCTCCAGTCTAACCGCGCAGTCTCCACTATGCCTATGCCAGAAGGAACACCTGAAGCAGGAGACGAGTCAGTTCAACTTCGCAGGATTGCCGACCTATTCGCAGTACACCTTTGGAAAGCAGAAGAAGTAATAGCACAGGCCACCCAGACCCTAAAGCACGCACATGGGGAAATCATAGACCAGTGTTGAGTTGCGTAGCAAGAGAAGGATGCCATCCTAGCGAAATTTGAAGAAGACAGAGAAAAAATCCAGAAAGAAAAGGATCAGCTGCTCGCGAAGCAAATCGAGATCGAAGAAGCAGTCAACAGAGCATTTATCTTTGTCACTGGCTTAGAACAGAAGGTAGAAGAACCCATAGAACACCAAGTAATGAAGCTTGCTGAAGTCATTTAGCAACTACAACAAAGAGTAGTAGAACTAGAGCTCCAAGCTATTCCGATTACTCCACAAGAAGAACGTGACCAATGATAAGTGAATGCCCAAAGTACAGTAGAAAGGATTAAGGCACTCACTGAAGAATGTAAGCAATTAAGTAGTAGAAGTGCGTAGATACATGAGAACCTATATGAGAACCCCGAATTGCATAAATTGGAGTCACAACTCCAGGAGGTGAAGTACCAAACCGAGAAGTTACAGGTACAGCTGAAGGCCCTACCGACCATAGAGAAAATGAAGAGGTCCCACGAACAACGCGTCATGCAGTAGCAGATTCATATGATCCAGAGAAAGGTCATGGAAGTGACGCAACAACTTCAACCTTTGCAGGATAGGGCATGTCAACTATTCTTAGATATTGAGAGCCAAGGGACAGACCTGGAACAGGTCATGAACACAGCAGAGCAGCACTTAGAAGGACCAGTTAGTAATGCACTCACTCAGGAGTTTGTCGAGCAAGAAGCAGTAGCAAAGCAACTGGTCGAAGCAGCTCGAGCGAAGCTCGATACCTTCGAGGTAGATTTACCCAGAGAAGAGTGACTCAGGGTGACTCACAGGTGAATGTTGGGGGCCTTTTGGCCCTCGACCAAGTTTTGAGGAATACTTGGTCATAGTTGATCGTTTGGTACTTCAACTTCCTTTCGAAGATGGAGTGCATAGCGAAGCGAAGATCACGAGATCTCACCACCTTTTGTGGAACCCTTTTGGGTTTTTTTGGGAATATTGTAATGGGAAAGAGATGTCGACCCTTGTTTAGGCCCATTTCTATGTATAAATAGAGGTCTAGGCCATGTAAGAAAGGAGGCCCTGTCTAGTTGATGGCTTCATGCATAAGTTGGATCTATGTGATCAGAAGTTTGTGTGACTGTAAGAGCTCTGTGCGTGCTGTAATAAGTGTTGAGTGCCAGAGTGTGAGAAGGATTAGTGCTTGGATCTACCTGGGGAAAGAGGATCTAGCGAGATGCGCAGATCTCTTGTCCTATGTGGGGTAGGATATTGGAGGCTTAGTGTTGTAACTACTTGACCAAGATAATATAAAGAAGACTTTGTGGACATAGCCCGAGGGTGGGGGTGAACCACAGTAACTCTGTGTATTGTGTTGATGTGTTTGTCTCTCTCTTGCTAAGTGCTCTGATATGTTTAGATAAATCTATTGATGCTTTGTGCTTATGAGATATGAATGCATGCTAGATATGATACATAATATGCTAAGTGCTTAATCTATTGAGTATAACTTGTTTACCATTGCTAAGTGCTAGATCTGAGTAATTACTACGGTGCTCTGTGCTTTCTGCGGAGTGTATTAATGAATGTATTTAGGAAATAACTGATGCTAAGTGCGTTGTAAGCAAGATAATCACAAATATGTGTCCCAGCTAAGGTTGCAGACACCTGAGTCCTGCAACCACCCCTGCCTCTACCTCGGGTGAGACTTCATCTACTTCGCAGGTGTTGCTGAAAGGTCCGGTAGTTAGGGCTTTGTTGGTGTTCTCTTGAGCGTTGAACCCTGGGTCTACCCCTGTGCCAACAGGGAGTTGGATATTCCCTCAGGTTGTAGCCTGAGAAACTAGGGGGTTGGAGCCTCCTTCTAGTTGCAACTGTAAAACAAAGGAAGTTGGTGATTCCAATGAATGTAATTCTTCAAGACATATAAGAAAAAGCATTTTGTGGTTTTCTCCCACTTTGGGTTTCCACATAAAATAGTGGTGTACTGTGTATGTGTATGATTGTTCATTTGTTCATTGCTTATTTACTCTGCAATTATTGAATGATAATTCTAAATTGAGATAACACTTGGATTATATGGTTAAAAATGATTAAATTGCTCTATTACTGATTCACCCCCCTCTTAGTGATCCAACATTCTTATGAGTCTTATGGTTGTGCATTTTACTCAATGAATGAGAATGGTTTTATGTGTTGTAGTAGATGATTTGAATTCATGTTCATTTATAATGTTGTAGATTCATTTAGTTATGGGTATCATAATCTAGTTAATTCTATGTATAAATTGTGGTTGGTAAGCTATAGGAAATGAATTGGCAGATTTTTTTTATTTTATGTGTCATTTCCACAAGTAATGTTCCTTGGTTAAGTTGGGGAATGTTACATATTGATATCAGAGCCAAAATATCAACACTGAGCTTGCATGGGACAAACCCAACACACAAAAGATAATTTCCATAATTAAATCTCAGGGGATGTCTGCAAATTTATTTGTTAAATTACTCCAATGAAATTGGGGGAAAAATCATAAGAAATTTGCAGAATTGAGCTCAAGGATTAAAATCTCCAATTTTAACCTCAAAATGTGTTTTGGGCTTGTAATTGGTCTAATTTAGGATATTACAGAGCAACTCGAGGTGAAATTAGGAAAAATTGGTAAAATGCCCCAATTTCTAGAGTGAAATTCATGGGGAATTCGACATGGAAGTTTTAAATTTTGTGTGCAGAGGTCGAATTAACTTGCACAAGGCCAAAATTGGCCATGAGAGGCTAAGTACAAAGTTTCATGGATGTCTTGACAATTTTTTTGAAAATAGGCATTTTTAAAAATTTGGGAAATTTTGAGAATTTGAAAAAATTGGGTAATTTTCCATACCATGATGTAAGCATGATGTGGAGGCCATGTGGTGGGTGATGTGACGATGATTTGGATTTCCATGGTGGAATGTTGGTGGCATGGTGGTAGGCCATGATGGTGGGGCTACCAGTCGAGCGACGTTTGATACTACAAGTGGTATTGGAGGAGGGTGATAACCGGTATCGCATGGCTCCATGATGGTTTTGGAAATATCTCTTGGCAATGTGAAACTAATAGGAATACACCACATATTGTGAGTGAAACCACTATCGCATCGCAGTGGGATATTAACACTCATTCATGTTGATGGTGTGAGATTATTGTGGGTCGTTGATCGTTCCCTGATCTCCATTATTGGATCGGGGAGCATACGAGTTGTCATGAACAACAAAAAGGTACCAAGTGGCAGGGTTTGTAGTTCGTGGTGGAGTTCTTGGGGATAACGTGGTCACCGCATTAGGCAAGGTGGTATTGAGAGATACCATAAGTGGTATTGCATGGTAGAAAGTAGAAGGTTTTTGGTGATTCGAAGCCAATGAGAGGACACCACGTAGCATGGGAAAAACCATTATCGCATCGTGGAAGGTTGTTAACCCCCAGGCATGTTGACAATGCAAGATCATTGTGGGCCATTGATCATCCCCTAATATCCACTGTTAGATGTGGGGCATGGGAAAGTTTATCTCTAGAAGTAAATGCGCATCACAAATACCAATGGGAAAGGTTTAAGGTAACATATGGATGGGACCCACCGGTGGCATGGGTCACTACGATGATTCCATGTGGCAGCTGGTATCAGTGGGGTCCCATACTTGCATTAATTAATTTATTATTCATACGTTAAGGTGAAAAGGTAGGTAGAATATGGAAGCGGAGGAAGGTGATGAAGGCTGACGGAGTAGGTCCAGGGTGGAAAAGGGGTTGATGTGGAATTATCTTAGGGTGCCACATGGACCCATAATGTCACATCAACAACCATGTTAACAAACATGCCACATCGACAAAATTTCCCTATAGTCTAAAAAAAGGTCTAGAGCCAGAATAGTATTTTGGCCCTAATTGGAGCATATTAATTCAGATTAAGATGAAACTTTTTGGTTTTTTCTACAGTAAAAAGGGCTACAGAAATGAAAAAGAGGGCCATTGACCAATTATGCTTTGATTTTTCAGAAAAATGAAAATTACTTATTTTTTAATATCAGGGTCAAGCTTAGTGGAAAGAACATAGTTATGTTTGAAACTCGTACATAGTTTCATAAAAGTAGACACAAAAATATTTTTTGAAGGGATTGGCCGGATTCTAAGGCATTTGCAGTTGAGGTGCCAAAATAGGGAAAATCCATTGTTTTGGGCCAGTGTTTGAGGATTTTTGGAATTTTCAGAGGAAAAGGGTCCTCATATGACAAATCTGGAAATAAATTTATTTACTCAAATTTCTTTATACTCACCAATCTAGATAACTTTGTTTTAGTGAAGTTTTCCAGAAGTGCACAATTTGGGAGATAGTCAGTTTGACTAAAAATTCTAAGTTTGGAAAAAGGGGTGAAAAAGGACAAAGTTGTCATTCTCAAATTGTTGTAGTTTTTGACTGGAGCATCATATTGACAATATGAGAGTTTTTTTGAATTATCTATCATCATTTTTATATATGTCTCATACAAAAGTTTCCCTAGTTCATGACATATTTACTTATACAAGTGACAAAATTTAGTATCTAGGATAAATTGCACCAGAATGAAAAGTGTTTAAAAGGGGTAAATTAGCAATCTTCAGATGACTATAAATTTCTACCTAGAGCTCAGAATTGAGAAAGAAAGTAGTTGTTGTAAATATCCTGGAGAGGAGCATCCATCTAATATCAACCCATAAATTTAATATGGATAGTATAAGTTACAATCAACGCAAAATAAGATGACTGGTGGAATTAAAGAGAAAAATAATGTATGTACTCTTTTCCAAAATTGTGTATGTATATATTTTTGCTTAACAAAAAATTTGTTTACATGCACATTTTCTTGCAGAATTTAGAGTTACATGAAGGAATTTTGGTTCCTGTATGAGAGCCACAACCATGGAAAATGCCCAAGGGTCTTACAATCACGAAGAGGAATTCATACAAATAGATGTCAGCATGGGAAATGTCGAGACCAAGTCTAATGGAAGGAGAGGCAAAAAAGAGCATGTAACTAGGAGAATTTTGTAGAGAGAAATGCAGAGTTATAAGGATGATAATGAGAAGATTATGAAGTCTTAGGAAGAGATACTTCATAGTTTGAATATGTTATAGATGCAAGCCAATAAAGAATCTAGCACAAATAAATAACTAGTGCTAGACATGTGACAACATCTATATCCCATATCAGAAGGGATGAGCATGGAAATGATAGGAAATCAAGGAGTATGAGCAGGAAACATCTTTCCCAAGAGAAATCCATTGGGAAAGCTCATGCAAGTTTAGGGCCACGAACCAGTCTAAGTGTGTCTCTTATTGGGAGACAGAGGAGAAGGCCCGAGGGATATATCTTGCAAGGTGAACTCAAGAAATTCAAGCCACCAACTTTAAATGGTGAGCATAGGAAGGGATAAGAGGCTGAGGCTTGGCTGTTGGAAATGAAGAAATATTTACAGTTGCACGATTATCCCTCCAGAGTAGAAACAAGAATTTCAACCTACCACTTTCAAGGAAAGACATCCATGTGGTGGGATCAACTTAAGAAAGCCAAAAACCTTGATGATAAGGTATTATGGAGGTAGTTCAAGGGATATTTACAAGAGAAATATTTGTCAGAGTATTACTATGAAAAAAATATGAAAGAGTTCTTTGAACTCAAGTTGGGAAGCATGACAATGGATGAATATGAGAAAAAATTATTTGAATTGTTGAAGTATGTGGACTCCATAAAGGATGAGAAGGTCAAAATCCAAAGGTTTATGAGTGGGCTACCCTCTTTTTACAATTACAATATATAATATGATAACCCCAAGAATTTGGAGGAAGCTATAAGGAGAGAAAAGCATCTTTATGAGAAGAGCAAAGGGAGGCCAGTCTTCCGAAAGACTTTGAATGACAAAATGAAAGGAAAGAAGTATCAAAGGAAAAAAGGTTTTAAGCCACCCTTTTTCGAGAAAAAATCCCAAGAAAATCAACAAGGATAGTCAATCCAAAATGAGAACATGACAACTTATTCATTTGGTAAAAGGCTAAGGCAGTAACTTATGCAATGTTGGGGATGTGAGGGAAATCACTTATATAGGGACTTCCCTCACAAAGGTGAAATAATGAGGACTATCCACAACATTCAGAAGGCTGAAACAATTAATATATGGGAAGAATCATTCCAAGGATTTATGTATCCTTGGACAACAAACAAGAAAAGTCTCAATCCCCATGATTGAAGTGGAAGGTAAGATTGATAACTAACCCATAACAATTTTAATTGATTTTGGAGATATCCATATTTACATAAACTCTAACATTGTTGAAATATTTCACTTGCAAAGGAGTAAGCATAAGAAATATTGGTTGGTTCAGTTATCCACAGGGGCTAAAAAGAAGATTAATGAGTTGGTTAAATGTTTTCCAATATACATGAATGGACTCAAGACAAAGGTGGATGTGAACATCATGCCATTGGGTTCATATGACTATATAATTGGCATGGATTGGTTGGAAAAACACCATGTTGTCCTAGATTATTACAACAAGACCATAACATGTCTTGATGAGGGAGGGAAATAGGGCAAGATTTAAGGCATTCTAAGAGTTGTAGCTATTAGATAAATTTCAGCCATGCAGCTGAAAAATAGTTTTAGGAAAGGATGTCAAATTTTTGTAGCCCATATTGAAGACCATCTAGTCTTGAGGGATTTTGCAGATGTTTTTGGAGAAATCCTAGTATTTCCACCAAAAAGAGACATTGATTTCTCTATTTGTTACTAGGAGTTGCCCCAGTGTCCAAGACACCTTACAGAATGGGAACACTGGAATTGAAAATTTGCAGATACAACTTGAAGAACTTTTGAAGAAGGGGTATATACACCCAAGTGTGTCACCCAAGGGATCCCCAGTTCTTTTTGTAAAGAATAAGGATGTGTTGGTAAGTTGGTTTTCATTAATGTCAATAGAAGTGGTTGTCATTGATGTCAACAGATGCAATGAGTTCATTTGAAGAAGTTTATAAGAAGCTTTATAGATGTGGTCATGAATCTCAAAGTTGTTTGAGGAATAAGGATATGAAGTAAAGTGTAAATGTAGGTAACACACTCATATATGAATATTCCTTATCATTTCGTTTCAACCGATAGGTGGTACGCCATGTAGTTCCTCACGGTTGAGGAGTTATGAGGTAATGAAGTTGAAAGCCCTGAAGAATGGTTAAGAAGCCCTTAAATAGTTGAAGCAAGAAGTTACAAGTCATTAATTAAAGGGTAAAGTGGTTATAAAAAGAAAGTATAGGTCAGCCCTTAAGTTGAGGAAAGAAGTCATTTTGAAAAGGTATAAATACACCTCAACAAGTATCTCATTTGTACATTCACTTACACAAGTTTATTGAATATCTTCTAAGTGAAAAAGTGATATATTGGTGAATATGATACAACGAATCTAAGGAAGCGAATAAAGTGCAAAGGTGAAAGTTTCAATATTGCATAGGAGAGAGAGGGTTTTCTGAGAAATCCCTAATTTAGCTGACCCTTGCAGGTCAGGCTACTGATGTCCCGCAAGGAATCCCCATGGGTTGTACGACCCTTGTTCCATGAGGCCCGACTAGTTGAATAGTCATAGTTCCGCTAGGCTAAGAAAAATTTGGGGAGGATGCTTGCACCAAGTTGTTGAGGCTAAGGAAGAGATACATGTCTAAAATCTTGTGTATCAAGTCTATTACAGAATCAAAGGTATGTTTTACATATTTTTTAAGGGTTTTGTTATGGTACATTCTTGAGGCATGTCTTGGTGATGTTGGTACATGTTGAGACAAATCTTGGTGATGTCATGGTCCTTGAAGACCCAACTTGAATAAGTAAAGAGAAAGGAAGAAGTCATCAAGATCCAGATAATGAAGAAAGAATAATATTGTGAGAAGCTTGAAGAAGAAGTTGTCACATTAAGAGTTAAAGTTGTCAAGCTCAGCAAGAACACTGAAGAGAGAGAAAGCTCCACATCATCAGTAAAGAAAGATGAAGAGAAGTGTTACAGGTTACTAGAAAGAAAGAATGAAGAGAAGGCTAAGATTTATGCATAAGTTATCAAATTCTCTATCAAGAAGGAAGAATGAAAGTCCTCAAAGGAGAACATTCTAGAAATGAAGAAAAATCAAGAAGAAGATTACATAAGAGACATATATCAAATAAGACCCTCCACTTTCAGGTATCAAAGAATCTTCAATCATGGTGAAGGAAACAACATAAGAGAAGATCATGATCAGCCAAGGCATGAATTCAAAAGGAATACATCACAAAGAAGATCATTCACTTCCATGTATCAAAGTTTCTTTTATGGTCATTGTTTTACTTGTGATGACTTTAGACATAAAGTTGTAGATTGCAGAGCTTATGGAAGAAATGGTCAAGCAAGAAATCTGTATGTGACTCCATACAATATTGAATGTTACAAATTCCATAACTATGGACACATAGCTCGTGAATGTAGAATAATGATGGATACTTCTATGAAAGAGAACATTGATATCATATATAAGAAGGTTTGGAAAAGAAAACAAGAACAAGTAAAGGAAGAACAAATGAATGAACACCCAAAAGTCATATTCTTAGGATTTGCAGTAGTACAAGATCAGAACAAATCTACAGGCAAAGAGGAAGATGTCAAAATTCAAGAAGATGATAAATAAGACGATGTCGGAATTTAGGAAGATGATGAATCCATACACGAAGAGGAGTATTAATCCACATTAAGGAGGCTTCTTCCACCTTTCTGAGCCATTCAGATTGGAGACTCCCATTAAATATGAATATTGAAGAGGGGGGTTCTAAGCAGCAGTTCTACAGATCAGAGAACTATCTTTCGAGTAGTCTGAAGTGTTTGCATATTTTTGGAAGGAAATTTCAGAGTGGTTTGATGACAGAAATCTAGAATGACTTGTGACAGTTTGATTGTTTGAGGAGATTATTTTAGAATACATTCCCATGCAGGTATCAACTGACAGTTATGAATAATATCATTGGAACACGTTTTGTATAGAAGATTCCAAGCAGCGATATACAGACTCGAGGATGTGTTGAATACTGAGAAGAAAAATTGAGAAGAAAGAATATGCAATGATCAAGTACAACAAAGTCGAAGAAGTCTTCACAATGGTAAAGTGAAAGATGGGTCAGCATTGTGTGCAGTAGAGTAGCAGAATCATGGAAAATTTTATGACATATGGACATAGATGGATTCATGAGATCTTTGACAGGTCTAGATAGATATATGACACTGGATGAAAGGATATTGATACATGGAATTAATTAGTCAAAGGAAGGAAAGCAGTGAAAGAAACAACAAGACAAGGGAAGAGAAATTATCAGCAAAAGCCATACCATCAAAGGGAAATTATTGAAAAATATGTTCATTGATGTCTAATCAATGAACATGAAAATCTATGAAATCAAGTAATTTTTTACTACTTTTTATATATGTTAGTGAATTATGAGGTCATGAAGTTTAAATCCCCGAATAATGATTGAGAATCCCCTAAACGTTTTCAACAAGAAGTTACAAGTCATTAATTAAAGGGTAAAGTGGTTATAACAAGAAGGTACAGGTCGACCCTTAAGTTAAGTAAAGAAGTCACATTGAAAAGGTATAAATACACCTCAAGAAGTATCTTATTTGTACATTCACTTACACAATTTTATCAAATATCTTCTAAGTGAAAAAGTGATATATTGGTGAATCTGATATGGTGAGACTGAGGCAACGAAGGAAGTGTGAAGGAGAAATTTTTAGGATTGTAGAGGAGAGCGACAGTTTTATGTGAAATCCCTAATTTAGTTGATCCCCGTGGGTCATGCTAGTGGTGTTCCGTGAGGCACCTCCATGATTTTTATGAACCTCATCCCATGAGGCCCTACTAGATGACTTGTCTTAGTCCTGCGAGGCTAAGGAAAATTTGGGGAGGATGCTTGTACCGGGTTATTGAGGTTGAGGAAGAGCTATAGGTATGAAATTTTTTGTATGAAGTCTGTTATAGAATCAAAGGTATGTTTTACATGTGTTTTAAGGGTTGTGTTATGGTACATGATTGAGGCATGTCTTGGTGATGTTGGTACATGTTGAGACACATCTTGGTTATGTCATGGTACATTATTAGAAACATATCTTGGCTATATTGGTATCTGATTTGGTATATGTCATGGTGATATTCGCACATGCTTAAGATAAGTTTTGGCATATCTATGAGACACATATTTTTTATATTGGCATATGTATGAGGCACATGGTTGAGACACATCATTGATGTTATGGTGCATGGTGTATGGCATGATTGATACATATCATGAGTGATATGGTATATGGATGAAGCATATCTCTTGATGCATGATATGGTATAGGTTTGGTATATAGTTGATGATGATATGGTACATTTCTATTGGCTCTTCTTGGTCATTTTGGCACATGGTATGGTACAAGGTATGCTATATGGTTGATGTACATGGTATGGTACATGTTCTGGTACATGGTATGGTACAGGTTTTGGTACATGGTTGATGCATGGTATGGTACAAGTTTTGTACATGGTATGGTACAATTTTTGTACATGGTATGGTACAGTTTTTGGTACATGGTTGATGCATGATCTGGTACAGGCTGATGTGATAGAGTGACGGTGACAGGTTGTTGTGACAGAGTGACAATGACAGGTTGATGTGACAGTGGTAGTCGTAGGTTCATTTGAGAGTGACAGTTACAAGTTGATGTGACAGTGATAGTTATAAGTTGATGTGACAGTGGTAGTCATAGGTTGATGTGATAGTGAAATTTATAGGTTGATGTGACAGTGACAATGATAGTGACAGGTTGATTGATGTATTAGTGATAGTGGTAGTGACAATATCAGTGGTAGTGGCAGGTTGATTCTACACTTATATTTTAGGGTGGAAGGATGGGGAAAGGAAAGGGGGTTGTATCCTCCTTTCGGTTGGTGCCAGAGAACTCAAGGAGTTGGAGCTTCCTTAAGGTTGGAGCCTGTAAATCATAGGGTCGTAGCCTCCTTATGGTTGGAGCCAAAGAACAGAGGGATTTGGAGCTTCCTTCAGGTTGGAGCCTGTAAAATAGGGATTTTGAGCCTCATTCTAGTTATAGTTGGATAATCCAGTGAGTTGTAGATTCCTTCAGCTTGTAGCCTGTAAATAGGGGGTTAGAGCCTCCTTCCAATTGGTCCTGGAGAATTGGGAATTTGGTGCTTCCTATGAATCTATTCTTAATACATATAAGAAAGCATTATATGGTTTTCTCCCATTTGGGTTTCCACATAATCCTAGTGCACTATGTATCTACGGTTATTTATAGTTCACTGATGAATGATACTATTTATTATGCAATAATATATTGAATGCATAAGTGATAAACTATTGAATATTGTTGATAAAGTTGAAGTTTACATTTGTGGTTGAAAGTGGTAAAAGGTGCTCATACTGATTCACCCCCCCCTTGCCCCCCCTTCTTAGTATTCCAACAAGATGGAACCCTAAGGCTATGTATTGATTTTAGATAGGTGAATAAGGCCACCATAAAGAACAAATATCTTTTTCCAAGGATAGATGATGAAGGGTGCACAAATATTTTCTAAGATTGACTTGAGATCATGTTATCATCAAGTGAGAATAACAAATAAAGATATCAACAAGACAACATTTAAGACAAGATATGGGCATTACGGATTTACAGTAGTGTCATTTGGGCTATCAAATGCCCCGACAATTTTCATGTGTCTGATGAATGGAGTGTTCAGGGAGTACCTGGATAAGTTTGTGATTGTTTTCTTAGATGATATTCTCATACACTCAAGGACAAAAGAAGAGCATGAGAAACATTTAAGAATGGTGTTTCAAGTTTTAAGAGAGCATAAATTGTATGCTAAACTAAGGAAGTGCATATTTTATCAAAACAAGATTCACTACTTGGGGAATATTATTTTAGCAGATGGGATATCAGTTGATCCCGAGAAAATAGAGGCCACAAGGGGATGGCCACAACAAAGAAATGTGATAGAGGTCAGATCATTTATGGGTCTTACTGGTTATTATCGAAGATTCATAAAAGGGTCTTCAAAGATTGCAGACCCAATCACTTATTTGCAAAATAAGGGAGTGAAATTTGAATGCACTTCAAAGTGCACAAAGAGTTTTCAACAGTTGAAAGACATTTTGACAAGTGCACCATTCTTAAATATTTCATATATGGATGAAGATTTTACAGTGTGCATTGATGCATACAAGGAAGGGCTCGATGGAGTCCTCAGTCAAAAGGATCATGTGGCACATGAGTCTAGAAAACTAAAAGATCATGAAAGGAATTATTCTACACATGAATTGAAAGTAAGAGCCATTGTACATGCATTAAAAATGTGGAGAGATTACCTCATGCGAAGAATATTTGAGCTAAGGACATACCACTTTGGTATAAAGCATTTGTTTGGACAACCAACATTAAATGTCATACAAACTAGATGGTTGGAATTTCTGAGTGAATATGACTTTGAAATTAAGCATATCAAAGGAAAGGAAAATTAGGTGGTTGATGCACTCAACATAAGAGCTCATGAAATGAATATTTCAGCCATCAACATGTTCAAGACATATTTAAAAGATAGAATTTTAGAGGTTGAAATTCAGATCAACAATATCTAAAAATAAAAGAGACATTACATCAAAGAAATTTAAAAAATAAATTTAATTATTATGAGTTGAAAGAGGATGGAATCCTCATGTACAAAGGAAAATTATATGTGCCAAATTCGAGAGAGATGAAAAATATAGTGTTGAGGGAAATACATAATGTGTTATATGTTGGGCACCCATGCTATCAGAAAATAATTGCAGCTATAAGAAGCCAATACTTTTTTCCAAGAATGAAGAAAGAAGTGGATAATTACATAGCCAGGTTCCTAGAATGCCAAAATATGAAAAAATAGCATAGACATCCAGCAGGGATGCTATAGAAATTGTCCATTCCTGAGTGGAAATAGGAAGTGGTTACAATTGTTTTCATTAAAAATATGCCTAGGACAGTGAAGGAGCGTGATTCCATCATGGTGGTGGTGAATAAATTAACAAAAACTGCACTTTTTGTTCCTGTGAAGACCACACACAAGGCAACAAACATTGTAGATATTTGCATGAAGGAAGTTTCCATGCTACAAGGGGTGCCTAAGGAAATTGTTTTAGATAGAGATACAAAGTTTACCTATAATTTTTGGAAAGGTTTTGCCAAATGATTTGGAACAAATTTAACTCGCAGTACAATGTATCACCCAGATTCAAATGGAAAACAAAGAGGACTAACAAAATGATTGAAGACATGCTAATATTGTATGTGATGGACCAACCATCAAAGTGGAAAGACTACATACACTTAGTAGAGTTTGTTTAAACTATGGGTATCAAGCCTTATTAAAAATGAGCCCATTTGAAGCATTGTATGGTAAGAAGTGTAACACACTAGTGAGTTGGGAGAACCCAGAAGACAGAGCTATCATTGGGCCAGAATTGTTTTAGGAAATGGAAGAGCAGATGATAAAGATAAGGTAAAATCTAAAGCCTGCCCAGGACAGGAAGAAAATTTATGCAAACAAGAATAGATTTTTTAGGGATTTTAAAGTGGGAGATAATATCTTTCTAAAAGTGAAATCGAAAAGAATTTCAATAATATTGGGTTGCTTCCCAAATTTGGTAGCAAGATATTGTGGGCCTTTTGAAATCGTAGAGAAAATAGGGCCAATTGCATACATGATAGCATTGTCTTCATCCATGAGAGTGCATAATCTATTTCATGTGTCATTATTAAAGAAATATGTGTCTGACCCTAACCACATAATTGATTGTACCGTGATCTAGGTGGAAAACAAAGGGGATCTCCTGATGGAACTAGTACTAATCCTGGAGTGAAAAGTCAAAGTTCTCAGGAACAAATCCATAAGGTTGGAAAAGGTTCAATGTACTTCATATGGTCTTGAATATGAAACAAGGGAGAATGAATAAACTATGCGGGAGGAATCCCCACAAAGTTTTGTCAATTTTGATGAAAATAGAAGCTAAAAATGCAAAACTCCATTTTCCGTCAGCTAGATTCTAGAACCACATCTCAAAATTATTGGTCGCCTACATTGATAGCCCTAATAAAATAATGTGCATCCTGATGGATTCTGAGCAGTGAAGGGGGAACATTCCTTGGGTCAACAAGTTGAGAAGAACAAGAGATTGTGGTTGGAATAGTTGTTGGAGAGTATATATATATCAACATGGTGTTGTGCACCAAGGATGATGCACAATTGTAGGGGAAGGGGAACGTAACATACCCGCTATAATCCCCAGTTTAATTAATTCATAATGTAGATATGAATATGTTTATGACCAAGTGATGTAATATGAAAAATTCATTTTATGATTTTAATAAAAATAATGAATGATGTGATTCCATCTAGATTTTGGAACCACATATCAAAGTTCTTGGTCACCCGCATTGATAGCCCTAATAAAAGAATGGTGTAGCCCAATGGATCGGGAGTAGTG